>OY293303.1:36051583-36241344 GCA_958502075.1 Orchestes rusci | reverse complement strand
AAATAAACAAATCGACCAGTTTTATTCACTTATGGATCCGCAGCGAACCAAAATTTTCACATTTACATCTTTCACATTTGGCAACGTTGATGCATCGATGTCGTAGGGACGTACGTCGTAGAGGTAGTTGGATTTCATGAAATTGTCGAATGTCAACGCCAAACGCCATGTCAGTGAAGAAGTCAGCAGTGCAGTGTCACATTTCAATTTTATTTTATTTTGGCGAGGTTGATGGATTGTGTCGTCTGTTAGCGATTTATGTTACGTTTCGAGTTTGATTTTATACCTAGTCGGATTCATATTTTAATAATTATTGCATTACCATGCCGAACCATTGCTCCGTGTGCGGAAATCACTTTTCAAGAAGCGACACTTTGAAAAACCATGTGAAAAGGCTACATAGTGATAGTTTCAGTGAACTTTATAAACAAAAGCAAGCGACTTTTAAATGCAGTGTGTGTGAGAAATATTTCAAAAGAAAAGACACTCTTAAGATACATGTTAAAAACGCCCGCGAAAAGTCTTTTGAAAAACTTTATCCCAATAAAATATTTAGATTCTGTTGCGCTCATTGCCAGAAAGGCTACAACTCTGATCATGGTTTAAAATCCCATCTCAAAGGAAGTCATAGCTCAGTAGCCTGGCCAAGCTCTAAGCGTACTAAAGAAAAAAAGGGCAAAATATGCACTATTTGCAAAAAAGAGAAGTTTGAAAACCAGAAAACAATGTTGCAGCACCTCAATAACTCTCATGATATTGTATTCAATTGTGAAGACTTGTATCAACAAGTACCTTATTTACTTGAAATCGTCTGGAGAATCTTTTTACTTGATAAAATTTTGAACAAAATAACTTAGAAAATAGTTATGGACATTCCAAACCACAAAATGTAAAGTGTAGGGCGCCCTCTAGTGGTCACAGTAGAACGGACTTCATGATCGAATTTCTCATACCACAAAACCCCCGTATGCCAATTTTCAAAGCAATATGTGAAAAAGTGTCCACAATAATGACAAAATTCAATTGGTAATTTCAAACTTGATCACCCCGTATCTCGGAAATTGTGACATTTCGGTCTGGGGTGAGTTACGCTAAATCGGCTTATTTTGACCTCAGCAACATGTGGTAGGATTTTGTAAAGACCTTTTAGAGACACCCTGTATACGTGATTTCCTTCAAAATGATACCCCACAAGTATATGTTCAGAGTTCAGAGTTGAAAATAAACATGAGGGGCTTCGAAAACGGCGTTATCATAGTAATATTTTCATAATAATCAAAGCCTACTCATTTCACTTTACACTTTTCAAAACAAGCAGAACTTTTTACGAAGAATGACTTTTGGTCGACAAATTAAATTGTCAGTGAATTTATCCTCTTGGGCCCTGTATCCGTGGACATGTAAAGGACTTTTTAAAATTGTCTTATTATAATTATTATTGTAACGAGTTTCGCTATAGAAAACACTGTTCAGCTTTAATTAATTTATTTTACAAGTCACTATGTACAGAACTCACTATTCACAAACAAAATCACAGCTTATTTATGTTTCACGATTTATATTTCACGACGTATTCAGAACTGAACTAACTTCTTGAAATGACGGATCTCATTATATACCCTCGCCAGGATTGAGAGAACATTCCAGATATTTTTAGAAAAGCCAAGAACGTTCGACGCCATCTAGCCTAGCTAGAATGTACCAGAAGCCAATCGATTCCAAACAATTCTACACAATGTGGTGGCTTGCGGAGCGCATTCAGCATGTTTTGTCACATTGCCCCCTTCTCAAGGCAATTCGTCCCGAATTGCCTTCATGTCTGTATCGGCAACTGTCCCCAAACCGGCAGCCTGATGTCCTATGGAAGTAGCAGTCCACTGTCCTCTGGTTCGTCCTCCGGAAAGGATAGCAGCACACCAGGATGTCAATGCCGCTTTCTTTGAAGATTACCTCCAGCATGCTCCGTACTACTCTCCAGTCCAGTTGGTCGTTCGTCATTTTCGGAATTGCCAGATGGGTCAGGTCCTGTGACAGCATCAAGTCACGAAGATGACTGAGGGCTTTCCAGACATCACTGTAGGTAGTCAGATGATGTGGAAGCTTCTTTGTCACAAGGTAGAACAGATGTCGTGTACCTTCCATGATTTTCTGTACCCTCCCCACCTCTGGTTTTAGTCGTCGTAGATGTTCCAGTTGTCCAAATTTCCGCTTGAAAGCAGCAGCAAGACCACTCCTCATACCAAGGTCTTCAGTGATCCAGTGAGCCAACAAATATTCGGCCGGTGCTTTGAACAAATCCAGCTGCCTTTCTTGGACAACGCTATTCTGGACTTTCTGGCCATTGGAGTGTAGAGACATGAAAGTTTCCAATGACATGTCTTTCTTGGGTAACCTGATCTGCCTCACTTCAGCGTCCTGATCGTCGTGGTTCCCAGCATACCGAGCTAAACGATTGAAGTGAACAACCCTTGGTTTTCCTCGTGGTGGCTTTCGAATCCTGTAGACGACGTCATTGATTCGCTCCAGAATCTCATACGGGCCCTCCCAAGAACTTTGCAGTTTTGGGGAGAATCCACGTCGCCTCTGTGGGTTGTGAAGCCAAACCAAATCCCCAACCTGGAACCCTCCTGCTTCGGCCTTCACGTCGTACGCTTCTTTCATCCTGTCGCTGGCACTTTGGATGTTTAGTCGGACCCGTTGATGGATATCGTCCATTTCTCTACGAAGATCACTTGCGTAGTCTTCCCCAGCGACATCCTCACCAGGTGGACAGCCAAACTTCAAATCGCAGGGCAGCCGGAGTTCACGACCCATGATGATCTTGACAGGTGTGTCGCCCGTCGATTCATGAACTGCTGACCTGTACGCCATGAGGAATAGGGGAAGATGTTGATCCCAGTCTCTTTGATGGTCAGAGACAACTTTGGCCAAGTGTCGATTGATGGTTCGGTTCATTTGCTCCACCATGCCATCCGATTGTGGGTGTAACGCCGTTGTCCTTGTCTTCTTGATCTTCAAGACATCGCAGACGTTCTGAATTAGCGTCGATTCAAAGTTCCTGCCCTGGTCCGAATGCAGCTCCAACGGGACACCGAAACGGCAAAACCATTCCTTAATCAAGACATCGGCAACGGTAGCCGCCTCCTGGTTTGGCAAGGCATACGCTTCAGCCCACTTGCTGAAGTAATCCATGGCGACCAAGATGTATTTATTTCCTTTGTCCGTTTCAGGGAACGGTCCAGCCACGTCGATTGCGATCCTTTCAAAGGGGCTTCCCACGTTGTATTGGCGCATAGGAGCTTTTGGCCGTTTCTGGGGTCCGTTACTTGCCGCACATACGGCACATTTTCTGCACCATTCCTTCACATCGGCTTGACAGTTGACCCAGTAAAACCGTTCTCGCAGCTTTCCCAGCGTCTTGGTTACACCCGTGACGCCATCATGGACCTCTCTCATCACCGCTGCCTGTCTGTTTCCAGGAACGACTAACTGCCTCCGATCTTCCGTGCCATCCAGATTCTTCACCAGCCTCTTCAGGATGCCGTCATCAAGAACCATCGAGTCCCATTGAGCCCAGTAGGACTTTACGGCAGTTGAAAATCGTGCGACTTCTTGCCAAGTTGGTCGTTGGCCTGCCAGTTTCCATCCGATGACAAGCTTCAGATCTGGATCTTTCTCCTGGTCCTCGCGAAGCGCCTTAGACTGCCAGGAATCATCCACTACAGTTGTCCTGCGAACGCTCGCTTCCTTTTCCTCGGCTGTGTGAGAAAGCTCTGGTCTCCTGGACAAGCCATCCAAGATCTTGAGGCTTGATCTCGCTCGATGATCCTTCTTTTCCCATGCCAACGCAGGTGCCCGTATATCTTTCCTACAGCGGCCACGCATATGCCCAAGCTCTCCACAATTCCAGCATCGCAGCTCCTTTCGCTTGGATACCTCCATTTCCTTGAGGATCCTCCTCACAGTTGCTTCGACGGTGTCTTCTTCCAGAGGATCCTTCTCCTCCACCCTTCGCACGCGTGCAGGAACCTTCACAGACTGCTTCGCCGCTTCGAATTCCAAGGCTTTGGCCAGTGCTTCAACCAGTCTATCGGGACGATGGAGTATCAGTGACTGCCAAATCTCCTGGTCTCGAAGTCCATCCAAGAAGGCCTGAACTGCAAGCCTCTCCATAACGTTCTTTGGCGTGGTTGGATAAGCCAGTCGTGCAAGGCGAGCAACATCCGCTTCAAACTCCTGCAAGGTCTCGTTGGTCTTCTGAATGCGATTTTTCAACTGAGAGTGGTAGACGTGCTCCAAGTGAGTTTGCCCATATCGCAGTTCCAGATGCTTGACTAGTACATCGTAGTCCTCCTGCTCCTGGGTGTTGAGCGTCTGCAGGATTTCTGTAGCTTCCCCACGAAGTGCCAGAGTCAATGCCAGGGCTTTTTCCGGTCCAGTCCATCCATTTGCCCTTGCCGCTGCCTCGAACTGACGATGGTAATTGTTCCAGGACAGCTTGCCATCAAACTGAGGGGCTTTCATGTGGACTCGCACGGTATCAGACTCCATTTTAGCCCCTCTGCTCTCGAATGGAACGTCTGGTTGCTTCATGATCACTGTTACTTGCCTTCGCACTTCCTCGATTTCTTCTTCCAAAGTCTTCATTGTATCTCCAAGTTTTGCTTTAATTCGTTGCTCAAGGTTCTCAATTTCTTCCGTTACCTGATCCTTCCAGAAGTTGTAGTTGTCCGCCAGCTGTTCCTTGATTTTCTCCTCCATGGCTCTGGAGGATTCTTCCAGCTTTTCTTCCATAGCTCTGGAGGATTTTTCGAGCTTCTCTTCCATTTTCCTCGAATTCTCTTCCATGGCTCTAGAAGATTCATTAAACTTCTCTTCCAATTTCTTCGACAATTTCTCAACTACTGCGTTGGGATCGGGAATCTCAAATTGGAACGTATCAGGATCCATGCCTTCTTCCATTAAAGCCTCACGAAGCCTTGTTTGTAGATCAGTTTTCTTACCGCTACTATCCAGGTCACGCTCTTCCAGCTCCCTCTTCAACTCAGCGACCTTCAATCCGGTTAAAAACACTAGTTTCGCAGCCATTAAAGCGAATATTTATGTCCGTTTCTATAGCACACAATAAATCCCACTTTTGACACCAATGTAACGAGTTTCGCTATAGAAAACACTGTTCAGCTTTAATTAATTTAAAATCACAGCTTATTTATGTTTCACGATTTATATTTCACGACGTATTCAGAACTGAACTAACTCCTTGAAATGACGGATCTCATTATATACCCTCGCCCGGATTGAGAGAACATTCCAGATATTTTTAGAAAAGCGAAGAACGTTCGACGCCATCTAGCCTAGCTAGAATGTACCAGAAGCCAATCGATTCCAAACAATTCTACTCAATGTGGTGGCTTGCGGAGCGCATTGACCATGTTTTGTCACATTATATTAATGCCAGTCGGTAGAGTTTTGTCGTTGTTTGAGTAAAGGACGTTTTGTTTACAATCGTGTCGTGGATTGTGGTGGAACGTATGTCCTCCATCGTCATTTGTCAACCGGTCGCATGTCACCGATTTCGATGTGGATATGGCAACACCGCTGATGGAATATGTAAAATTGGTTCGCTCGGCATCCACAAGTGTTTTATTCAAATTTAAGTCTGTTTCTTTGCTTCAGTGGTTGTAATAGTTTATGTTGTATCTGATCTTAAAGTTGATTTGCTGTTTATTGGAGTTAAGTTTTTTGTCAGTGTTGTTCTACGACTATATTTACGTCAATCATTTTTCTCTCCAATCGTTAATTGGGAAATAGCCATAGAAAAGAGACTATGGAAATAGCCGAGGAAACGGAAGAAGGAAATGTGTGAATCGGGGACGTTTATATTGTTTATAATATAATTCCAAATCAGCCAAAACCATAGCAGCTTTTCTTTTGGGCATTTTGAGTAACGCCCATTAAAAAGATTGTGGCCGCACAGGCCGGCCACAATCTTTTTATTCTTTTCACCAAATCACTGGACAAGCTTCAAGTTTTGACTTTAAGACAGATGAACTAAGTTCCTAGTAATACACTAACCTGTAACATATATATTTTTTATCTAAACTAAACATGAACATAAACAAAAAAGTTGGGTTATATAAACACTCTGCTTTTGACAGTTTCGACCAAACACCTACCAAACGATTTTGGTAAAATGTTTGTCATGACGTCATCACCATGACGTTGCAGTTACCGTTTGGTTAACCAAAATGTTAACCAACCAAACGAGCCGAAATCGACTATTGTTCTATCGTAAGTGCGAGGCTACGATGCATGCAGCGAGCGGCTTGGCGGCAAGCGTTAAAGCGACACAATAAATGCTTTAATCGACGCCGTTTCAACGCTGATATGTTTCTAAACACCTCATATCATCATACATTCAATTTCATTTTAACAGAAAAATCAGCGGCTCCGCTTTAACGCTTGCCGCCTTGCCGCTTTGCCGCTCACCGCTCGCCGCTTGCATCGTAGCATCGTAATAACGCAAAATTTTGCGTTTTTATGCAAAATTTTGGGTTATAACACAAAATTCTGTGACGAACAATGATTTTTTTTGGTATCAAGAAATTGATAACTGATATACCTACAAAATATCTTTTAGATAAAACAGTTCACTAATTATTATCATTTGCCGAATTTTTAATTGACACGGTATATCACCGTTCAAGTAAAATCATCTTTTTTCTTTTGAATTTCAAAAGTATCGTATATTTTGATGTTAGTCCAAGTTGAAACCGCAGATCTCAAAAAACATCGTAAATACGAATTGGGATAGAAATTGATTGGGTATCTTTTGTTCAAGAAAAGTTATGAGAAAAATACCAAATACGTCCCGAGGTACAGGGTTATTCCGTATATATTGACCCATATGCTAGCATACGGGTCAATATAAACGGAATGAGCCTGTACTTGTCCAAGCAATATCCTTGTGGAATAAATTTGATGGTAAAGAACTATATTTAAATTTTAAAAAATTGCATCACTTCCTTCCGCACTCTGTATATCATAGAAAGCCCTCACACAAAATTTACAAAAGTCAGTATTATGTACGAAAGTCGACCTTCAAAACTTAAACACTCGACAAAATCCGTTGATTTGTTTCAAAATGACTGCTTTTTGAATATGGACAAAAAAATGCTATGTTCCTCTGTTATGTTATGTTATTTTGACGAGCAGCTTATTTCTTTAATCAACATTGTATCAAATTATAAAAATCGGACTGAATTTCAGAAAACTAGTTTTAACTCAACAAAAGTTGTTAGTTGATAGACTCCTTTTGTTGGCCAGACATTTAAGTAGAGATGTCTACAAATCGTCGATAGAGAAATATTTATATTAGATTCATCTGTATACTATTCTGGAAACGTGGATTGGAAAAATACAAAATATCAAAGTAGGCGGAGGGCTTTGCAAGCCGGGACACACTGTATATAGAACGAAAGGTTATTTTTCATCTCTTTTCCATTTTGAGAATTATTCGATTATTACTCATTATCGGTTTTGTTTTGATAGAATTTTGAAACCAGTCTTTAACAATATTACAGATTACTCAAAAAGACTTCGAAAGATACGACTTTATTTGACGTTGCAGTTACCGTTTGGTTAACCAAAATGTTAACCAACCAAACGAGCCGAAATCGACTATTGTTCTATCGTAAGTGCGAGGCTACGATGCATGCAGCGAGCGGCTTGGCGGCAAGCGTTAAAGCGACACAATAAATGCTTTAATCGACGCCGTTTCAACGCTGATATGTTTCTAAACACCTCATATCATAATACATTCAATTTCATTTTAACAGAAAAATCAGCGGCTCCGCTTTAACGCTTGCCTCCTTGCCGCTTTGCCGCTCACCGCTCGCCGCTTGCATCGTAGCATCGTAATAACGCAAAATTTTGCGTTTTTATGCAAAATTTTGGGTTATAACACAAAATTCTGTGTTATAACATATAGTTGAGGTTTTCTATGACATATACAGGGTGCGGAAGGAAGTGATACAATTGCTAAAAAACGATTCTTCACTACATTTATATCTCAAGAGTATAGCTAACCTCGAGACGTATTTGGTATTTTTTTCTGGACAAAAGATAATAATTTTTTATTCCAATTCGTATTTTGCGATGTTTTTTCTAGGATAGACGACACTTTTGACACAATTCAAAAGAGAAAAGATAAAATTTAACTGAAGCGGTAACATACAGGGTCCATCAAAAATATGACGAACAATGATTTTTTTTGGTATCAAGAAATTGATAACTGATATACCTACAAAATATCTTTAAGATAAAACAGTTCACTAATTATTATCATTTGCCGAATTTTTAATTGACACGGTATATCACCGTTGAAGTAAAATCATCTTTTTTCTTTTGAATTTCAAAAGTATCGTATATTTTGATGTTAGTCCAAGTTGAAACCGCAGATCTCAAAAAACATCGTCAATACGAATTGGGATAAAAATTGATTGGGTATCTTTTGTTCAAGAAAAGTTATCAGAAAAATACCAAATACGTCCCGAGGTACAGGGTTATTCCGTATATATTGACCCATATGCTAGCATACGGGTCAATATAAACGGAATGAGCCTGTACTTGTCCAAGCAATATCCTTGTGGAATAAATTTGATGGTAAAGAACTATATTTAAATTTTAAAAAATTGCATCACTTCCTTCCGCACTCTGTATATCATAGAAAGCCCTCACACAAAATTTACAAAAGTCAGTATAATGTACGAAAGTCGACCTTCAAAACTTAAACACTCGACAAAATCCGTTGATTTGTTTCAAAATGACTGCTTTTTGAATATGGACAAAAAAATGCTATGTTCCTCTGTTATGTTATGTTATTTTGACGAGCAGCTTATTTCTTTAATCAACATTGTATCAAATTATAAAAATCGGACTGAATTTCAGAAAACTAGTTTTAACTCAACAAAAGTTGTTAGTTGATAGACTCCTTTTGTTGGCCAGACATTTAAGTAGAGATGTCTACAAATCGTCGATAGAGAAATATTTATATTAGATTCATCTGTATACTATTCTGGAAACGTGGATTGGAAAAATACAAAATATCAAAGTAGGCGGAGGTACAAAGCCCTCCGGGACACACTGTATATAGAACGAAAGGTTATTTTTCATCTCTTTTCCATTTTGAGAATTATTCGATTATTACTCATTATCGGTTTTGTTTTAATAGAATTTTGAAACCAGTCTTTAACAATATTACAGATTACTCAAAAAGACTTCGAAAGATACGACTTTATTTTTGGTATGGATCATGAAAATATATCCGACCTGAACGAGTTAAAACCCTCAAATGCAAAGGCCAAAATACTATTATTAGGAGAATTTGACCCACAAGGAGAAAAGATTATCAAGGATCCTTACTATGTAAGTACTTGGTTGGATGTATCTACTTTATACATAATATGGTATTTTCTACAGGAGAGCGGATCTGCAGGCTTTGAAAAATGCTATCAACAATGTCTGAGATCATGTGATGGATTTTTAGATCAAGTATCACAAGGAAGCATTTGAGAACGTTTCATAATCATGTTTTCTGGTGTATAATGGTGGCCACCGGCCATATCTCGGTAACTACTGGACTTGTTCAGGAAAAAAAAAAATTAAAAGAAGAATGTTGTATAACGTGTATGTCGACATACCTACACGTTATACAAAATTCACGACATACACGTTATACAAAATTCTTCTTTTAATACTACCTCACGTGTACCCAACCATCCTCATTCTATAAAAAAAATATCACTAAAGTGGCCACGGGAAAATGCTGGAAATCACTTTCAAGTTCGACATTTTCCGGCCAGTTGAAGCAATTGAAAAGTAAAAATTAAAATTCCTGATTTCTCCGGAAATTCCCAAATTGAGGTTTGAGGTAAATCTTTAATAACACCGTTAGAAAGCTTGAACAATTTCGCATCATTTTTGTTTAAGGCTTATTGATGTACCGACCCTCATTCGAGTAAGAGGGGAGGGTAGTGAGAGTGTAATAGTTCAAGTGGCTATAACTTATTAATGAATTTTGTCAAATTTGGGCTGGTCGGATTGTAAATATTTTCAAATATCGTATCCAGTAATATATGCGATAGTTTCCAGTGAAATTGCTAGGAGGCGCAGTTTGGATTAAGAGCAAATCTTTTGATTTTGCAACGAAAATTTATATGGAACATTATAATTCTGATAGCAGAATCGGAAAGTGTATCAAATTTGCAAAAAAAAACTGAAAACCGCAAATATCTATCGGGTTATTGCCGCAACAATCACTAACAGTTGCTTAGTGATAAATAATTATTGTGTGTCATTGTTTTATTCCTTGCACCGGCATTGGAGCAAAACATTTTATTATGATAAGTACGCACATTTCAAAATTATTAATGGAAAAATCATTTTAATTCCAAAAACTGTCAAAATTAAATCTGAAATCTTGCAAGCTATTTCATCAATTTTTTCCATGGAAATCGGCCATTTTTCAAAAATCCTATCAAAAATCATAAAATTCTTTCGGAATGTCAGTATTTTTCCACAAGTAGCATTTTTTTCAATGGACCCCCTGTTTATTATCTTATATTATAAAAGAGCTTATTTTCCTGATTTTAAAAATATATAGTTTGATACCTTTCTGGTGACTGGTTCAGGAGATATTCAAGTTTAAATATACTCAAACATCAAAATTCAAATCCCTGTTGCTATGGAGAAAATGATAGAATCATGATTATGAAGATTAGATCAATAAAATGGATGACAAATAACTTAATTTTCTAGATATTATGCCAAATATTCACGAGTTAATAAATTTGTGCAACTTTATCCATGGCAACCGGGATATATTTTTGAAATCGGAAAAATTCGCTTTTCCATAATATATGATAATATACAGGGGGTTTCATTGTAAAAAATGCTACTGATGGAAAAATATTGACATTCCGATAGTCTTTTGTTTTTTTTTGATTAGATTTTTGAAAAGTTCTGATGAATATCTAGAACTTTCCTATTAACAAAATTTTTCATATCTCCATAGATAACGCCGCTAGCATATGGGTGACCCTGTACCTCAATTTGGAAATTTCCGGAGAAAGTTGGAATTTCAATTTTTATCTTTCAAGCGGCGAAATGTCGAACTGGAAAATGACTTCCAGCGTTTTCTGGTGGTTATTTTGGTGATTATTTATTATTCCTGAACTTTCAAGTCGAGTAGTTCCAGAGATACGGCCGGTGGCCAACCTTACTCGAACATCCTCTACATACTTCTCTAAATTGGAAAAATGGAAAAATCTCATGAATAAATCATTGTAAAGAAGTTATTTGATTTTTTCCAGGTTCTCATTCATTATATTGACGTAGTGAACTATCCACTGAATGGCATGTCCTGAACCGTACTGTCACTATAGTCGTAGGGTTGGGTCATCGTCTGGGCCCTCACACTTATCGTGCAGCGTGCTCCAGCGACGTAGCGCCAGGTGGAAGAAAAACTCCGAAGGGTTGAGAAGAAATGGCATTTATTTACCAATATTTCTCACCAGCATAAAAACATCAGGACGAGCATGTTTTTAGATTTCTTCCAATCAAGTACGCGCGTACATGGCGGATGTGGATTCCTGAAGGAAGTAACACGTAGCGTGGCCAAATGTATACTGGGCGTGATTTTAGGCGAGAGGACTTCTTTTCTTGCGACTGACACTGCTCGTGGGAAGGAAGATAGGAGTAATCACGGTTCTTTCAACCCCTTGAGTAGCGTTGCGAGTTTTCATTTATACACGGTAATGTGCTGGCTTCGCATGACCTTCTTGTGCGTCGTTCACTTGAATGACTTGATCTACTCGGTGTACCCTTGATCCGTTATTTGTATGACAAATGTCCCCTCCACGATAACATTGGCCCCCAATGCTCAAAAAAGAAAAAGAAAAACATGCTCGAATTAAGCATAAAAGTAGATCCAGATATACTGAAAATCTTCCACCATATATATTCAACTACTTTTATAACGGCGCCGGCGTGTCAAAGTACGTGGATTTCGTTTCGGCCGAATATCATGACTCGAACTGAGTAGCTTTAGATTTGTCCCTGTTGAAGCAGTTTCTGCTGTGGTTGTGCCTTGTTACTTTGTGCCCCAGGGTCTTTCGAGTTTTGTGTAAGTTTTTTACAGTGTATGAATTGGTTACAGTCAAAACACTTATGGAAAAGACAATCGAATACAACAGAGCTTTAGTAATGACATTCGTGGACTTCCACAAAGCCTTCGATACAATACAGCTAAATGCATTGTGGAATGCACTTCAGTAATGTAGAGTCGACTACCGATATACCAAACTCATCCACAATATCTACAAAAATGCAACATTGACGGTACATGAAAATATCAACCTCATAACTTTTGAACGTGGTGTTCGTCAAGGCGACACGATGTCACCCAAGCTGTTTATTACAGTCATGGAGAGTGCATTTAATCAGTTGGACTAGAGTCAGAGAGGTATTAACATAGATGGCAAGAACCTAAACAACTTACGTTTTGCAGATGACATAGTGCTATTCTCGGACAATCTAGAAGAAATGCGACTGATGTTGCAGGACCTGCAAGAGGTGTGTGGAAAAGTCGGTCTTAATATCAATATGGCAAAAACAAAATTCATGACAAACCTTGTTCCCAGCTGTGGCTTGAAGATTGGTGGAGCTGAAATTCAAATGGTAGATAGATATGTATACCTTGGCCATGAGGTCAGCATCTCAAGGGATAACCAGACATGTGAAGGCTCACTCTCTCATGGCAGCTTTCGGAAGACTTAAAGACGTTTTCAAGAGTGATAAGATGGAGAGATCCATGCTTGGTGTGACCTTGAAGGTCCACATAAGAAACGAGTATTTGCGCGGAAGAACCGGTGTCAGCGATGTCGTTGGAGCCATTGCGAAGCTTAAGTTGAACTGGGCTGGCCACGTTGCACGGATGCGGGATGAACGATGGAAAAAGAGGCTTCTTGAGTGGAGACCTAAAACGGACAAGCGAAGTAGAGGAAAACCGCCTACGCGTTGGTCGAACGATATTAAGAGGACCGCAACTGGATACAAACAGCACAAAACAGATTGGAATGGAAAATGATTGGGGAGGCCTATGTTCAGCAGTGGACACAGAGGGCTGAATGATGATGATGATGACGGTTACAGTGAAAAGAAAATTGGTGGGAAAGCAGTCAGTAAAAGCTAGACTTTGCAATAACCGAGCATCTAACTGCCCAACTCTATTACTGACTGCTTTCTCACCAATTTTCTTTCCACTTCAAGTATTTTATACATTTTGATTAGGAGACACATGGAAATTATCGACAGAGCGATGCAGGTTATTGAACAAATTGTGATATTGTCAACTCTCTTATGTTGTTTGGACAAGGACATCGTACAGACATCAGAAGTTTCCTGACACATGCAGGTTCATGGTGAATTCCTCCAGTGAGCCGGTGTAGGTAACATAACATTGTCGTTTGAAAGTTTACAGTCTTGTCATCATTGTGACTTTCACCATTATCTTTTCCTTTTATATTTCTACACGTGTTCGCTATGTTATTTATTCGTCTATGTTGCTTATATCTCAAGTTTTCTTCATTAGACGTTTTTATTCCTCTTCTTCTTCGCTACTAAAATATTCCTCGTCTGCTGCTTGTTCATTTTCTTCTTGTTCTACTAGTTCCTGTATTGGGGCTTCTTCTAATGAAGCTTCTTCCGTCCAGGTATCGTTATATGGCAGCATCCTGCTTAGATGTACTGTGTCTGTCTTCGTTTTGCCTCCAATCCTTTTTTCTTCATAATCCATCTTCCTCCTCACTTCGTGAGGCCCGAACCATCTTAGCAGAAGTTCCTCGTTTCTTTTGTAATTTTAACGGGGATGAAAACCTTCCTTCTTGTAAAAAAATAAATCGTAGGTATTAGAACCAGATGAAACTTGGTCCAAATAATTCGTTAGGTTATTGTACAGGGTGTCTATTTAAGAATGGCAAGGTGCCAGATCTCATAAACTAGGCATCCCAGAGACCTGCGGAAAAAAAAATTCCTGGGTGATATGGATTAGAGAAAATGCTGGAAATATATCAGAAGTTCCCAAGATAGCACAAGATGGCGTAACGGTGCTATCAAAACAAAAAATTGCTGTTTTTTCGTGATTTTTAAATAGAAACCAAGATAAATGAGTACCGCTATGGACTCCCTGAGCAAGTGGAAAGTAGTCGCGACTGACTAGTTAGGAATAGAATAACTGGGTCTAGTGGGGATGCAGTCTAGTTTAAGACTGTTTAGGGTTTTCACTCACACTTAAGGCCCCTAAACTAGACTGCATCCCCACTAGACCCAGTTATTCTATATATATATATCAAGCTTATAGTCTTGGGGATGCAGTCAAAATTGGCCTTAGGTTTAGGTAAAAAAACAAAACCCTTTTTTGTTTGTCGAGCTTCCTGAAATGTTTATTTCCTTCATCAGGACATCTATAAATTAAGGTTCATGTAACAAAAACCGTTAAATACAATTTTATAAATAATCTACTCACCAAGACGAGTTTATAACAAAAGATAGCATCTTATGAAGAACATACTCTCTTCTAATTGAATTACAACAAATTTATCTACAAAATTGAAAATATCACCAATTTTAGTGAATTTTGTATTGGATGACTTGGTGCAGTCAGCATTAGAAAAATTACCTTTTAGGATTCCAGTGACTTTCTCAGTAAAAGATGCAATTTACTTGAAACTATCAACTTTTAAAAACATGATATTAATTTGATAGTAAACATTTTAGAAGAGAAAATAAGAGTCATTCCCAAAATTATTTGGTTGTTAATACGTGCGTTATTCGATTCGCGTCAATCGATTCCTAAACTATCAATATTTGCTTAATTTCTTTAGTGTCAAAATGGGCTTGGACACTTCCATGCATAAAATAAGTATAGTTCTGACCGTAATCCGATGAGTATGAGAGTGTGCATGGATAAGGGGAGGTTTCTTGAGGAAAGGAATCATAATTTGGTGTTAAATTTTATGAAGACGTGAGATGACAATACAAATTACTTCCGATAGAACTTATTCTCACACCCTTCCTTGGTGAAAAAAGTAACAAGAAACTCTTCCTTATTCATGCACACTCTCATACTCATCGGATTACGATCAGAACTATACTAATTTTATGCATGAAAGTGCCCAAGCCCATTTTGACACTAGCCTAGTTTACACCGACAACTTGGTCCGCGGACCAAGTACTAAATTCGAACTTTATCAGAACCAAATATTTCATTCGAATGATGTAAACAGTTGCGGACTAAGCTGGTCACCTCTTGGTCCGGTATTCGTCAGCAGGTGTACCGAACAAAATTTGGTTCGATGTGGATCAAAATTATGAGGGTATGTTGATTGTTATTAATGTGAATTGTGTTGGTTTTGAGTTTCTAAGGCAATCTGAGCGTACTTACTTATGTTTTTTTTGGTTACGAATTGTGTTAATAAATAACTTCGACTTGTTTTTGACATTTGCGCGTACTCATTTGGCTCACGCGTTGCAAGACGGTGTAAACGGGCGAGAAGCAAGCATTGGTTCTACCATACTATCCACACCCACTTGGTCCTATCGGACCGAACTAAACAAGTTATTGGTGTAAACTAGGCTACTAAAGAAATTAAGCAAATATTGATAGTTTAGGAATCGATTGACGCGAATCGAATTACGCACGTATCAACAACCAAATAATTTCGGAAATGACTCTTATTTTCTCTTCTAAAATGCTTACTATCAAATAGATATCATGTTTTTAAAAGTTGATAGTTTCAAGTAAATTGCATCTTTTATTGAGAAAGTCACTGAAATCCTTCATTCTTGGGGAAGATAAACGCTCTGCAAACAAATCAAATTCCCGTCTAGTGTTATTATCCAATTTTGAGGATATCAAAAAACAGATTCTTTTGAAGATTCCAGAGTCCTGAGATGCTTATTGACATTGTCCAGTGAATTCCTTAAGCTGACATGAGATTCTCTATTATTAGAATTGAGTTCAATTGAGACTTTGACATGGTTATGAATAATCAACTTTTTGTTGTCATACCTATCTTCCATTAATTTCCAAGCCACTTGATAATTAGCAGCAGTGGTCTTCAAACAAGATATGACCTGAGCAGCTTCGCCCTCCAATGAGCTACGAAGATAATAGAACCATTCCACATCTTGAAAAGCGAGATTGTCATTAATTAACACAATAAAAGAATCACGAAACGTTAAAAATTCATCAAAATGTGCACTGAATGTGGGTAAATCATTTTTTTGGAACTTTACACTAGGAACTAGCGACCCACGAGAAGAAACATCAACATTTATAGAAAGAGCTGCATTCTGATTCGCAAGGTTAGCGTTAGCCCCTAACATTTTATTGGCTTTCGAAATAACCTAAAAAAAAATCATTTCCAAACGTGGCTCTTTCTTTTTCATGGGTTTCATCTTCCTCGTCATTCTCCAATTATTCTAACTGTACTTGAACCTCGTCAAACTCATACCACCACTTTTGTGCTTGCTTGGTTCGGTTTTTTAATTGGACATAATCGTGACCAAAATCATTGATGTAATTTTCAAAACAAAAAATTTCAGCCTCAGTCGGCATTTTCCAATGTTTCAAAGCGGGAAAAATGCAGAATGTTAGTACAAAAAAATATACATAAACACTTATTAGCTCGAATAGAACCAACACCTCCTAGAAAACAAGGCCAAAGTGCTGGCCGTGTGACGTCATCAATGTAGGCCCAAATCTTTATCCTTGGGGAACACAATGATCATTTCCAGAACAGCTGACTTTGACAGCAGCCAAGTGACAAATAAATTGTCATTTCAAAACTTTTAAAAGTGTGTGAGTTATGCTTTTTTGATAATAATGTTGGGCTCATGACGAGCCTAACATGCTCGAGCGTATGTGGGGAATTGAAAGGGGTCTTCTCAATCAACAGATTTGATATCTGCGTCCAGTGAAGAGCATAAACTATACTCGCTCTTTATTTACTGTATCTGCGGTGCGTGAGCTTTAGTTTGGTCTTTGTATGTTTGAAAAACGTTTTCTAGTAAGTAAGTAGGACAAATTTTCCGTCGGAGGAAGACCTGGACATCTTGCATTCACTAAATCTTCTTTTTTTACTACCATCACCTGATATATAACCGACGGAAAAACCGACACCAGTGTTCAGCATGAAAATGCGCTGCAAAATCTGCTTTCTTTGTGTGTGTAGCCTTCATCGATCAAAAATCATCAAAACTGTCAGACATTTGGATTGTTTTGACAAGAACATACACAAAAATGATTGTTTGGGTTGCCAGGCCTACAATAAGGACACGGAAATATGATGAATTGATATGGGCCTGCATCGGGGCCTACATAGGTGACGTCACACCCGAAAATTTTGAGAGCACTTAGTCCTTATTATCTAGGAGTTGTTGATAGAACTTCACTATAAATACTCTTTACGACCTGATAAATTAAGATCTCCACTCCAGTACTCCTTCTCAATATTCAAACGTTGAACACAACGAAATCAGCTGCTACGTGTTCCACTGGACGGACCAATAATCCTTCTCTCTCGTCAGACTGGAACAGAGACTAGGAACTGGAAACTGGGATGAAATAGGCGGTGATTGTCGGCAGGTACGAGCGTCTTGCATTAACTTCACTGATTGACAGTGACAGAAAACAATAACTTGCTGATTACCGATCTATCCGGTGCTAGAAGGACCAATGTACCATATCGGTATGTTCTGTGGGTTGTGAAGCAGAGACTAGACACAACATTTCTATTTAACTGCGTTAATTACGCATAAAAACATAAAATCAAATTTGATTAAACGTCTACGTTGACAGTCTCTGTAGCACTTGTTACTTCTGTCGTCATGACATTGAGAGTATTCGGGAAGCACGAAACATTAGCCTAGTTTACACCGACAGCTTGGTCAGCGGACCAAGTTCTAGATTCGAACTATAACAGAACCAAATATTTGGTTCGAATGATGTAAACAGCTACGGACTAAGCTGGTCCGCTCTTGGTTCGGTATTCGCCAGCAGGTGTACCGAACTAAATTTGGTCCGGATTTGGTGCGATCTCAATCAAAATTATGAGGTTATATGTTGTCTGTTGATGTGTTGTGATTTTGTTGGTTCTATTTCTAAGGCAATCTGAGCGTTCTCACGTTGTGTTGGAAAATAGATTAGACTTGTTTTTGACTTTTGACGAATTGCGCGCGTACTCATTTAGTTCACGCGTGGTAAGACGGTGTAAACGGGCAAGATGCAAGCATTGGTCCTACCGTACTATCCCCACACACTTGGTCCTATCGGACCGAACTAAACGAGTTATCGGTGTAAACTAGGCTACTATAGAAAGACTGAAATTTGCCTGGGTATATGTTATATCTTTTGTTATATTTATATTTCTATATTTAACAATCGTATAAAGATATTGACAACTATTGAATTATCAGAATGACAACCTGTGTCAAAAAGTAACAATATACAGGGGATTAAGATAATATTATGATAATCTCCCACGCTATTTTGAAACTATAACAAACATTATTTATAATAATGAAAATTACATGAGGTAATCTTGAAAACGGCTGTTGGGTCGTCGCATTCTTTCTGACCTTCTGAATGATTGACATTCAGATAACGGAAAAGGCTGTAAAGGTCCATCAAGATTTCTTGGTTGAAGGTCAGTTTCAGGCTCTGGTTCTTTATGGAGGTTGTCCGGATTATGTGGAGGTTGATCACTTCCAGGCTCTGGTTCTCTCGTGTGGTTGTCTGGATTAAGTGGAGGTTGGATGGGTGTTTGAATAACTGGCAGATTATGTGGAACAGGTGGTTCGAAAAATGGTTGTTCTTTCCCTGTATCTATTGGAGGATCACTAAGAAATGTCACTTTTTCTTTAGCAACCATGGTTTTCCTGATTTGATCAATGTGACGTTTTAATGAATACCCATCATCAAGAAGGACCTGATAATGTAACAACCCATATTTCTCTGTAATTGTTCCAAATCTCCATGATGTTTTGTTCCTTTCATAATAACGTACTTGGACTCTATCTCCCACAATTAAATTTCTGGTTCCTGGTAATTGATTTTCTGATCTAGTGTGCTTTGGTGGTAGTAATGCATCAAGCTTGATTCGAAGATTTCTTTTCAGATACATTTCTGCTGGAGATTTCCCACAAGAAAGAGGAGTTGCTCTGTATTTGAATAGTATTTCTTGGAGTTTTCTGTTCATCGGAATACGATCTTGTGACATTGCCTTTAATCTCATCTTCAGGGTTTGAACATTCCTCTCCGCTAAACCATTAGTAGCAGGATGACCTGGTGCAATGGATTTTTGGAAAATTCCACAACTTTTAGAAAAATTCTTGAATGATTCACTTATAAAAATGGTGGCGTTATCTGACACCATAACTCGGGGATATCCATGAAAAGAAAATATCTCTCTAAGCAGGTCAATAGTTTTTTCTGAAGTTGGAGCATCTTTAAGAATTTTGATCTCGGCCCATCGGGATTTAGCGTCAATAACAACTAAAAAATAGAATCCTTGAATTGGCCCTGCATAATCGATGTGAATTCGGTCCCAATTTTCTTCTGGAAGTTCCCAATGATGTTGAGGAGCTTTTGAAGGAGAATTTCGAATTTCAGCGCATTGTTGGCAGGACTTAACAATGTTCTCAATATCTCTGTCAATGTTCTTCCAATAACAGTATCTTCTTGCTAGCTGTTTCATTTTAGTTATTCCTACATGAGTACTGTGTAATTCGGAAAGAACCGCTGGTTGAAGTAAAGTTGGAATAACAACTCTGAAACCTTTGAAAAGTATCTCGTCTTCTAAAGTAAAATCATTTTCATTGGATTGATCCAATGATTCTATATTACTTTTAATTTTTGACAAGTTCGGATCATTTTTTGTGGCAACTCGAATACTTTCATACGTCAGATTGTAGGTTGAAATTTGTGTTATTGATGTATGACATAGTTGATTTACTTCTTCGTTCAGAATTATATCCAGTGATGACGATTTGTTATAAATGGGGGCTCTTGAAAAACAGTCGACATTCACGTGATCGGAAGCTTTTCGGTATTCAACTTCATAATCAAATCCAGACAGGAATGAAGCATATCTTAAAAGTCTTGCAGAAGTCATGGCTGGTAATCTTGAATGTTGGTGGAAGATTCTAGTCAGTGGGCTGTTATCGGTAATTGGTTTGAATTTTCGGCCAAAAAGATACATCAAAAAATGATTGACAGAAAAAATAATCGCAAGCGCTTCTCGATCTAGCTGGCTGTAATTCCGTTCACTTATAGTTAAAGATCTTGATGCAAATGCAATTGGCTTTTCCACGCCATTGACGATGTGTGAAAGTACTCCAGCTATTCCAGTTGGACTTGCGTCACACGCTAACGTTAAAGGTAGATTTTGATCATAAGGAATCAGAACTCGATCGCTTGCAATTTCTTGTTTCAATTTGATGAAGGCTGATTCACACGAGCTAGTCAAATTGAATTTTGCATTTTTCTGTAAAAGTTTACGTAGATGATATGTTTTTCTTGAAGCTTCTGGAATGAATCTAGTATAGTACATTATCATGCCTAAAAATCTTCGAACGCCGTCAACATCAGTAGGTTTTGGCATGTCTAGAATTGCTTGAACTTTCTTTGGAGACTTCGAAATTTCATTGTGTTTAATCAAGTGTCCTAAATATTCGGTGCTGGTCTGGAAAAAAGCACATTTTTTTCGATTTAGATGTAGGTCGAAATCTTTGAGTCTTTTGAGACAGGCATCGATATTTCTCTGACATTCTTTTTTACTTGAACCATGGACGATTATGTCATCAAAATAAGAATGCGTCTTTGACAACCCGGAAAGAATTTGATCTATGATTCGATTGAATTCAGAGGGTGCAGTTTTGATACCAAAAGAAAGTCGATTCATTCGATAGGTTCCCCGATGAGTTGAAATGGTTTGGATGATGCTGCTTTCTTCGTCTACTGCAAGATGTAAATAAGCCTTATATAAATCTAACTGACAAAAATATTTTGAATCCTTTAGACAGTTAAGGATCTCTTCGATTTTTTTTATTGGGTAGTTTACAGCTATTAGTTTTTCATTGACGCCAATTTTATAATCCACGCAGAGTCGTACACTGCCATCAGGTTTAGGAATAACAACTAAAGGTGAACCCCAGTCGCTATGATTGACTTTTGATATTATTCCTGCAGCTTCTAGACTAATAATTTCTTTTTCAACCTCTTCTCTGAGTGCATATGGTACATCTCGTTCTTTGAAATAGACAGGTTTAGCATTGTTACGTAGATGTTATTTCACTTTGAAATTTGGTACTAATCCAATTCGTTCTTCAAATATTTCTGGATATTTTCGAACAAACTCTTCTTCTGTAGTTGGGTAAATGTTCAGTTGATTAGTTTTCAGTGGAAAATCGTTATCGATTTGTTCAAGGTTGATGCCTAAACGTCTTATCCACACTCGTCCTAGCAGAGAATCATATTGATCTGGAACTACGTAAAATTCTTCTTTTGACAATTTATTCTGGTATCGAATATTAGCTTTAGCCTTTCCAATTGGAAGAAAAACATTTTTGGTGTAAGATCTGAAGGTAACGTCAGATCTTTGAAGAGGAATATTCAAGTTTAACGATTTGAATTTTGATTCTTGAATTAAAGTGAAGCCTGCACCGGAGTCCACTTCAAATTTCATAGGCTTATTTTCGATGAATACCTCGACATAGAACTTTTCAGCAGCATTGCAAGATTGATTTTCATAAATATCAACAATTTTATTAATTCCAAAAACATCACTATCTGATTCTTCTTCTTCTCCTTCTCCTCCATTGTCGAACTGGTGTATGAACTGTTTGGAATTGTTCTTGTTTGCTAGCAGTGTGGAAATACAGACAGAAAAAACGTGACCTGTCTTTTTGCAGCTGGTACAGTGAAGTTTCTTGGGGTCGATTTTACAATTTTTTATAAGATGATCTTTCCCGCATCGTATGCATCGATGATCGATGCCTTATTCTCGATAATTGATTCTTGATTGTTTTCTATCATTAGATCTTGATGTGAAATTTGAACGACTTGTGTATCTGGATTGATTAATTTTGTTGATGCTTGTCGAGGTAGTTGCAGATGAAATATCGTGACTATCATGTTTTGATGATTCTAGGATTAATGCTTTTTCTACTAATCTCTTAAAAGATATTTTGGTGGACTGTAGAAGATTTTCTCGGATAGATATATCTCTGATACCTCTAATGAATTGGGCTCGTAGAAAAATATCCGATATATTGATATCTTTGTTGCACTCACAGGATGTTATAAAACTACAGTCCAGTGTAGAATGTCTTAAAACAGTTGTATAATCAGAAACAGATTGATCTTCTTGTTGAAATGTTGACAGAAAATGGTGCTGTGATACTAGCACAATTTTTTTTTGGACAAAAATGGTTTTCTAGTTTTCTTATTAATGTGTCATAATCAAACTCGTCAGGTTTTTTTGGAGCAACTAATGCTAACAACGTTGAAAAGGTAATAGTCCCAATAGAATTAAGTAATAACTCTGCAGCGAACTTCTTGTTTTCAAATGTATTCTTAATTTTTAGATAGTTCTGAAAACGTTCTTTGTATGTCCGGAAAGATTCTTTCTGTTCATTGAAATTTTCAAACGGAGGTACAAAAAAGGTATTACCTGCTGAATTGATTCGAATTTGATCCAAAAGAACTTGATTCTGTTGCTGAAATGCACTCATAAACTGCTTAAACTGCTCTCCATCCATATTTCAGAATGATGCCGATATTCGATCTTGATCTTGATGTACTGGTTGGGTGAAAAACCGTTGAATTGCTTGAATGTATTAGCCTTGGTATTAGCTTTATCCTCGTCGCCAATTTGTTATATCTTTTGTTATATTTATATTTCTATATTTAACAATCGTATAAAGATATTGACAACTATTGAATTATCAGAATGACAACCTGTGTCAAAAGGTAACAATATACAGGGGATTAAGATAATATTATGATAGTATAGATTTAGTTATTTGTATAATTTGAATCCTCCATATGATTGCCTATATCTTCAATATGGGTCTATACGATGCCTACGTTTTAAACGATTTTGATTATTATTGATTAAAATCACATCTTCGTAAGAGGATGACATAAATTATTCACAAGGCAACAAAATACACGCACTACAGATGCTTCTTGCTTAGCTTCCACTGATTTTTTATCAATCCGGTAAGCGTCGACTTAGCTACGATACTTATTACGTTACCTGGTTTCAGGCACGCTTTGTCATGCCACGCATCACGCCACACCAATGGGCGCCCTCCTTTAGCATGTTTGATGCATGCCACGTCACTTGTCGCCCTGTCATATGCCACGACGAAACTTTGGTGGGCACCTTAGGCTCCTATTACATGCATTTTAATATATATACCTAGAGTTTAAAAACCCAATAGAATGTATGTTTTGACATCTTGGGTCTCTTGCATTATTGGGGATAATTCATTTAGATGATTTTTTTTTCCAAAATATGAATAACGTACTCACTCTGATTTGTGTGCTCTCATTAACAGAACCAAAGGACAACGAGGTTAACTGTCCTCATTTTCCGTGTGATATCAGTTGACTAAATGTATTTAAATGATTATTTGATGTTGATGATTCCAAATTAAAGTAATAATATCCCTTTAGGCGATCAGTGAAGGTTATTTGCGAATGCATACAATGACATATCTTTGGAACGAAGAATTGCTTTGACCTTGACTTCACCTGTTGTCGCAACTAACGTGGAAAGTCTCATACTCTCATTATTTGAACACTTGACTTCTACAATCATTATGTTTTATTGGTACCCAAGTGATTTTCCAAAAACTTTCTGTGTCGCAATTTGCCTCAAAAACAACAATTATATGATTTTACCATATCGCCATCAATTATTATTGGTAGTCAATGAAAATGCATTAATTGAATGATTTGTTTAATTATCAAGCACACTGTTTTTTTTCTGCGTTGAGACGTTATACTGAAAAAATAAACCATTGACTCTTAATTGCGCTATTCCGATAATTGTTGTTTATGATACCAGAATACCCTGAAAAGGTAGAAGAGATCTGACAGGCAAATATTCTACATAAATGTGACACTTTTGGTTTGCTGATGAAACAGATATTTTCCAGAACATGTATACAGATTATTTTCGTTCAGGTTTTGATAGGTTTGGTTCAGATGGTTCCGCTGTTAACCAATTCAACGTCCAAATCAACTTTTCAATAGAATTTAGGACGTCAATTCGGACAACTCCAGATCCCTTATTACAAATCATGCGGATTTGAACATTTTCTTGGAGTATATCAGGATAAAAGGCCCAGTACTGTATAGGTGGCATGGTTACTGGAATATTTCCGCAATTTATTTTGAGAACAGTATCGAACTAATAATTATTTTCATTATAAATATTACATGAATTGTACAATTCAAATAAAAACAACCTCTCATAAAGGTAATGTCCTTATGAGAGGAACAAAAAATATGGCAATGATTATTAGACCATGCAGAACTTTTTATAAGTAATTTTTTCTGTTTTATGTACATGATATCTCAATTTTGGTTTAAAATATATTTGCACATTCTTAGTAGATATTTGGTATAAAAATATGTTATTTCCTAGTTTTAAGATTACTTATATTTTCAAATTATTGTATTTTCAATGGCTGAAGCTAGATAAATATATATTTATTTATTCAATATCTTTTTTTCGTAAAATCAATGGTAAAAAGTTTTCCATATGGTGCGAAAACTTATCTAGACACACTAAATAATATTTCACCGTTATGTAAACTTCTTGAATAAAACCAAGTGAAGTGAATGTAAGCTCACCTTCTCATCTGGTATGTGACACCCGATATAATATTAAATATTCAGAGACGGGATCAGCGACACGGTAAATTGGAGTTTTTGACGTTTTTTTACAGGTTGTGTTTGAATTGAAATGAACAGGTTTTACTGCCGTGTTATATTTGTTTATATTGAATGAAACTGAAAAACCTGCAGTTTCACAGATCCCTTAGTATCTCGCATTCTATCAACTTATTTAAATGAATTAGAGTTGCCAACAGACAAAATCTTTGTCTAAACTCTAAAAAGCTGCTGAGGAAAATATTTAATTTCAACTCACTTTTTCTCTTTCTCAACAAGTTGGGAGTAATACATCAACATTTATTATGGATCTCGTCAAAGTTTATTCAGTGACCGCATTGTGAAAAAGAAGATAATCCTAATTTTCTCAGACAGTGCTTCGAAAAAAGACCCACATTTTTCCATGATACAAAATGTAGTATATAAATTTCTCTGGAACAAAACTTCTATGGAAAGTAGCATTTCTTCTAAATACAATGTGGTTTTCAGAAAAAAGTTGACGATATGAGTTTTTTCCAAAATTAGTATTTTGTGCTATACAAAAACTATGGTTTTTCAATATCTCAAATTCAATACGATTCCACGAATAGTTTCAAAACTAACTATTATCGACCCCCATAATATTTCCAATCGTAGACCTTCATGAGAATTTTTTTCTCAACAATGTATGTATATTCACAAAGGTACAGGGTGTCGTAGATTGGAACAAAACTGAACTTCTTGATCGATTTTCAACAAATTTCGCACACATATTATCTAAGTAGTTAGCTGTTTAAAAGCATTGAAGAAATTTTCACTTTTCTAGATACTAGGGGTCGACACGCCTTTCTCATCCTCCTTTATTTGTCGCCAGTCGAAATTTCAGAATCCAAATTAAATGTTTGGATTTCCTGAAATACCTTTGCAATTATTTGATTTATCTTTTGAAGGGTTAACAGTATGCCAAAACTCATGAGTAAACTAATAAGAAAATGTGTTTGGTTATGTAAAATGTGAGAGGCCAATATACTTTTCAAAATGTTATCACTCACTAGACACACATTATACATACAAAAAAAAGCTAATTAACAACTCAATTATGTTTTAGTTGATTATTATCACTTGTCCAAATGGCATTCACAGACCCCAATGCATTATCGAACTCTTATTGCCACGGAATTAATTGCCGCTAGGCTAAGGGAGGCTCCGATCTGTAATTCAGTACCTATGACAGTTATGTTTTAATAAACAGTACGCTTTTCTCTCATCAAAATCATGAATCTGATAAACAAATTGCCGAAACCTGATAAAAATGCCCGGTATTCTCTATGCAAATGAAGAAAGGATAGACATGTTAGCGCTGTACTTGCAGCACAGAGTTTTGCAGTCACATAGAAATGTCGACATTACCTCAGCAATGTCAAGTTATTTGGAGATGTACCTCGAACAACGGCCGCCTCATAAAACGAAATTTAGAAAAACCGTGATTAATTAGGTCGAGCGTTACATAAAAAACAGTAACTGATTGTCAAAAATGTCTCGATGCTTGTCCATGTTCGATTAAAAATTCAATTCGTTCAACACGTTCGCTGCACACCAAATGCATTGAGCTTAGATTAATACAGTACCTATTCATATTTTGCGACAAATAAAACATGGCCTCCTCAGAAAAGATTGAGTCTTATCTACGAAGTGTGATATTTCAATGATACTTGAATCTTTCATGCACTTGTAAGACATGACACGATTGGAAATTTTACCTTCTTTCCAAAAATCTAAAAATCCAATATGGCGGCTATAAGAAAAATGAAAGTTGAGGCGGGTTACGGGAAAACAAAAGACGATTGAGACATGTCATGTACGCCATTTTATTCGTCTAAGAAAGGTGTCCAAATAATGTCACATTTTCACAGCTGTCAAATAAGCCGTTTCGGATTTACTGGGAAAAAACAAAATTCGCCATTTTTGGTTTTTCGCCGATATTTCCAAAACCAACTCACCGATCGTAAATCTGAAGCCGGATATCGAATGCACTAAGTTTTCTCTAAAACTTTCTCCATTTGACCTTTGCTGTAGGTATAATGGAAACCAAGGTCCTTGTATAGCGAAGCGAATCTGGGAACAGTGTGTCCTTCGTAAATTCTTCGTAGATTTGACGAAAAATGTGCATTTTCACCAATTTCGCGATTCAGACTAGTCACCGGTTCTGATGACACCTTCTGTTTGTGCAGGTGTTCGAATGGTTATCAATTTTTTCCTTTGCGCCATATATGAAATTTCAGTTTGCCCCGCAATCCACTTTGGCCCTACTCTTCTCTAAACTCAACACCGGACCTTTTTCCAAAAAAATTGAACACTTATTTCCAGGAAATTAACGAAACTCAAAATTGTGTGCAACTGGCTACTAGTTCACTCGTTTAAAATTCCTTAACCTCATTCCAATCTGAATAAGAAAGGTGGTGATATAATATCACAGCGCCATCTCAAACTAATTTTCAGAATATGGAAAAGAGGATGGAACGATGCTGGAAACGGCGTCAGAAAAGTTGTAGACCTACTTTCTATCTTGCGCTTGATCGCAGTCAACTTTTGATTTTCTTGTGAGCAACATATTGAATTTCTCAATTTTGAAAAAATGCTTATCAAAAATGCTTTTTGGAAATATGGTGCCCATAAGAAAAACAAATGTTGACTTCGGCTGTACGCTACAATTTTTCAGCATTGTCGTATTCCTACCCATATCCTGAAAATTCGAAAATTTCAGCTTTTACAAAAAAAAAATATTGTGGTTTTTGAAAAATGGACATTTTTTTTTGCTCTGTCTCTCCATAATGGTAACGAGTCAACATAAAACGAAGGTAGAATATCTTTGGGCATACAAATACGTGACTTTTCTTTCCATCTGAGCGACGTCGTATCTCTAACCGTTTCCAATCCCACATCTCCTACATCATTCTATTATGAACACACTGTTTATATCTTCTTTTTTTTCATTGGAAACTATATAATTGGACCAAGAGTGAGTTTGATTTCTTTCACTTCATTGCCAACGGTGCAGAAATATATTGACACATGCAAGTTGCATAGACTAGCTTTCAATTTCTACACTGGTACGAACAAATAAACTACAGAAAAATTAATGAAAAACGAAATCAAGCAAACGAGTGCTCTGATAAAAAGGACATGCCGTAGATTTGATTAAACTTAGATCGTGCGTCAGTTATCAAAAAAGTATTGTTGCATTTTAAAACATCAATCCGTTTGCTTGTTTACGGGACCTGGCGATCTATTTAAAAAAAATATTTAGGGCCTTTTGTTACGTTTAAAAAATGGTTAAACATTTAACTTTTTTTGTGTAATTTTTGGGCCCGCACATTTCAAAAGAGAAACAAAATGTATAAAATGTCGCAATCATAATTGAACAAAGGATACTGTAGCGATGGGATATCAAACTTGGCAAAAATCACCCATTTTCCAAGATTCCTTCAAAAATTGGCAAAAATGGGTCATTTTTGCCAAGTTTAAAATTCACTGCTACACTATCCTTTGTTCAATTATTGTGAAATTTTCAGAAAGTACATACATTTTGCCTCTCTTTCAAATGGTGCTAACCATTTTTATCAGGGCCCGTGATCGAGCAAATGGATTGAACTTTCTAGATGCATCAATAATTTCTTCATAAATGATGCAGAATCAAGGTTTTATTGAATTTGGACCTGTGTTATTCATCTGGTCATGAGTGTATGTATTTTTCTAACAATTGCTATATTTTGATATCAACCATAAATAAAAAAAAACAGGCAAACAATAACATTATGCCTAAAAAACTCATAGCAAAGACTAGAATTTGGAATACGATGGAAAGTTAAAATCCCTACATCATCGACACTGCATAAAAACGCGGTACCATACTCTTCATTTGAAAATAGTCGATACCATTAGCACTGATAAATATTAATCAGAAAGTGACATTTGTCAAAAATGATTCACGGAGAACTTTGATATTCTAGTTGTCCAGTTTAGTGAAGACATTCTAGGTAAAATTTGTGTCAATATATACGAGAGAGCAGAACAAGTATGACGTAACCGCAGAATAGCATTGAGCAAACAGTGGTTTTCCTCCTATTCAATTTCAGATTTGTTCAAAGTATACAGTTTTGGTGTCGATCCAGACTATCGAAAAAAGATATGTTGAAAGCGAACTTACGAATGTGTGGGATGGTAAAATAACGCGTATCACGTTCAGCATCATTATCTTGACCAAGAATGTCCATACAAAAAACGTATTTTTTTAGAACAAGGTTAATACGTCAGGTCAGCCTATAAAAAGGCAAACGAGTAGCCTAGAATAATATAATCAGCAAGTATTTCAACAACTAGGTATTTATTGTTTTTTATTACGAATTCGCGATACCTGTGTCTACACCGTTTATTCTGTGCATCACAGAAACGTTTGCTGTGCATATATTCACAAGAATATCGGTGGAGGGTTTCATGAAGTTATGGTTTAGGAAAACTCCGATTCATCAAAATTCATACTCTGATAATGTTATACTTCTGAAATTCACGCTTAGTGAAAAGACTTCGTGTGTGAACAGGGTGATTCATTTTCAGCGACAGGGTGCCAGTTCTCGTAAACTGTTCATCGTAGAGGCTTGCGGCAAAAAATTTTATGACTAAAACGGCCAAGAGAAAAACCTGGAAAATATTTTCAAGTTTCTGAAATGGTCGCTAGGGAGCGTAACAACCAACACCAAGTAGAAAAAAAGGATTTTTATAGAATTTTGTCCAATGAAAATATATCGATGAGCTCATGTTCAGATTAACTGACTATTTACCTACACTTTTTGTCAAAAACGTTTTTTCTATCTATCATGATAAACATGATAAAGTGGTGGGGGAAGTTCAATTGTTTTTTTAAACAATCGGAGATTTCTCCCGTTTCGCTTGACCGATTTCAACGAACTTGGACTCATATGAAAGAGAATAGTCTGCGCTATAAAATTTTCATTTGTTTTTAATTTGTGACATTCGCCGTCGCCGCTAGATGGCGTTAACTGAAATGGTAGCATATTTTTGAGTTTTTTCCCAAAAAATCAAATGTTTTTATATATTTTAAAACGGGATACATTTTTCTATTAAAAGATTAAAAAAAAACAAAAAAATGAATGATTTTTTTTTGTTTTTTTTTTCAATTTTTTTTTGTTTTTTTATAGGAAAATGTATCCCCCTTTAAAATATATGAAAATGAATAAACCATTACATTTGTTTTTTTTTTTGAAAAAACTCAAAAATATGCTACCATTTCAGTTAACGCCATCTAGAGGCGACGGCGAAAGTCACATATAAAAAAGCAAATGAGCATTTTATAGCGCAGACTAGTCTCTTTCATATGAGCCCAAGTTTGTTAAAATCGGTCAAGCAAAACGAGAGAAATCTTCGTTTGTTTAAAAAAACAATTGAACTTTCCCCAGCACTTCATTATGATAGATAGTAGACAAAAAGTGTAGGTAAATAGTCAGTGGATCTGAAAATATATCGATGAGCTCATTAGCTCATCGATATATTTTCATTAGACAAAATTCTTTAAAAATCCTATTTTTCTACTTGGTGTTGGTTGTAACGCCCCCTAGCGACCATTTCAGAAACTTGAAAATATTTTCCAGGTTTTTCTCTTGGCCGTTTTAGTCATAACATTTTTTGCCGCAAGCCTATACGATGAATAGTTTACGAGAACTGGCACCCTGTCGCTGAAAATGAATCACCCTGTACGTGGAAAGGATTGATCGATGACAAAAATACAACGGAAATATAATATCGCACCTTTGGTGTGACTGCCCGAATGACGTCATGGACCTCCCTGGTACGTTTATTTGTCACAGCCGGTAGACGGTCTTTCATGGGACGCCCATTCACACTTTAGAACAAATCGACATGTTCCCTTGTTTTATCGAAGGAGCGATATGTACAGGGTTATTCATTTTCAGCGACAGGGTGCCAGTTCTCGTAAACTATTCATCGCCATCTAGCGGCGACGGCGAATGTCACAAATTAAAAAGCAAATGAGCGTTTTATAGCGCAGACCATTCTCTTTCATATGAGTTCGTTAAAATCGGTCAAGCGAAACGGGAGAAATCTCCGTTTGTTTAAAAAAACAATTGAACTTGCCCCACCACTTTATTATGATAGATAGAAAAAAACGTTTTCGACAAAACGTGTAGGTAAATAGTCAGTAAATCTGAAAATGAGTTCATCGATATATTTTCATTGGACAAAATTCTAGAAAAATCCTATTTTTCTACTAGGTGTTGGTTGTTACGCCCCCTAGCGACCATTTCAGAAACTTGAAAATATTTTCCAGGTCTTTCTCTTGGCCGTTTTAGTGAAAACATTTTTTGCCGCAAGCCTCTACGATGAATAGTATCCGAGATATGGCCGCTCGCTATCCTTAACTGATCACCCTGTACAGGGTGTCCCATTTTGAATGCAATTGCTGGTTATCTGCAGACTTGCGGTGTTGGCGAATTTTAGCTATTATTTTATGAAACAAAAGATGCCATAAACAAAAATATCATGTGCCTCTTAGTTTCAGTGCTACAGGGTGGTTTTGAAAAAGTAACATTGTTGGACACCCCTCTCAAGTAACCTTCATTCGTTTTGCAACTAAATTTAGTAACAGATCAAGGTTTGCAAATGTGTCTATTCTTCTTAGTTGCGGGACGACGTCTGCTGCACCTTTTGCCAACGTCGCTGCCCATTGATAATAGAGTCTGGCCACTAACCAACGTTGCGTACGTCGCCAATGACGATTCAATTTTTTGGTCCAACTCCGACGTTCAGCCGACGTTGATGTCTATACAGATTAAAATATGATTTACTGGAATACGTTAATGACCAAACAACGTCGTGAATAACGACATAGTTTCTAGGTCAAACTCCGACGTTAAGCGTTAAGCTGACGTCATCGGACTCTTTAACTAATTCCGGTGTGTGTTGGATGAAGTAAAACCATGAAACTTCGGACAACCAGGATAACTATGAACACTGTTCGTCTTCGTTAATAATCTACACCATACACAAAAGCAACCAGTCAAGAACTTGAAAAACTGATGCGAGCTTTTGAACAAGCATAGATTACCAAAAAAAAAGAGTATTCTGACCAGTGATAAGTTCAATAATGTTGACTCGTAAGCATAAGTTTAGTATAGCAATACCTACATTATCAAACAATGTGGTTAACCAAAATGTAATGAAGAATTGATACAAATGCCTATCTATTCAGGAGACTGGAGTCACTAACATGTGAGAAAGACTCAAAAACATCACCATCACCGAAGGATTATTTAAACCAAACAACACTCTCCTCAAATCCTCAATTTTAAAATTAATCGTGTATCATAACCATAAGCGCTTGCTAGTTTCATGACGCCAATAATATTAAAATGAGACTTATCCGCGCTAGAGAGTGTAAAAAACCGCAATTTGTTTTTTTCAATTATTACAATGGACTCGCGACAACGGGGTTATTAGCCCCAAGTTGGCCGCTCAGATTATTCTTTATTGGTTCTTGTACACTCACATTAATTGGTTTCTAGTAACCGCACTCCACGATATGTATCGTGCCGTAAATAACACACACAAACAACCATGGCTTATTCGGGACTCGAACCCGGGCCTTCTGCTAGACTAGCGGCGCTTCAGACCAGTAAATCACCGAGGTGCCTCGCAATTTGTTTTGGGAAGTGAATGGGAATAGTCTGTTTCCAAATTGGACTTATTCAAAAAATAAATTACAAAACAATGAAAAAACTAAATATCCATCTCTCTTGCACTGCGCCGACTTCAATATTCAAGGCGTCGATCTATTTCTCTTGATACGTTATTGATCATAAATAGACACTTCTAACCTTTGAAACACGGATTAAGTAGATAATTAGGTGCACTCAACAACCTCAGGTAAACATTAGTCATATAAGGTGAATAAAGTCGGTGTCCTCATTCAAATTGGTGTATACTTGGTACAACTTTACAGGTAGGTTCATGTCGTCTACAGGACGTCTGCTTTTCGACAGTTTTTAGACGTGAGGGACCAACCGAATGACGTCATGGACCCCCCTGGTACGTTTATTTGTCACAGCCGGTAGACGGTCTTTCATGGGACGCCCATAGACGTCTTCAAAGAGACGTCCATATTCCCTTAAAGCAGACCTATTCTGGACGTTTTTTGTTGCAGACTCAAGACGTCTTTTATAGGCCCAATATAGACGGATTTTTACATTGTTAAATGAATATACTGGAAGAAAAGAAGAAGATAAAATTGAAGCTATTGGTGCATGAAGGAGTCAACGTAATTTTTCACTAAAATTGCGAAAACCATATGTATGAAGGTGTTAAGTCATTTTCTTTGCGTTAGATCAGACTCTGGTTCATAGATGTCGCCAGGAACCTTGAAAAATAAAGCTCAAAACACGTTTAGTCGAATTATGTGAAAAAAAAAATGATAATTGTGGAAGAAGGGGTTCACCAGAAGTAGTTAACTGCTGAGATAGCACCTTTTTCCAGAGTGAACTGAAATTAAATTGTTTGTTCACATTAGGCATGTGTGGTTTTGTTGGTGTAGAATACAACAGTTAAAATAATTAAATCAGAACGCACAACAGGCCAACATGAAAATATCTGTATTCCATTAAATAAGTCAAGACCCATACCTGCCAAAAAATGTTATAACATTAAAAAGCAGCTATCATTTATACGGAAAATTTGAAAGGATGTTATCAAAGCCTGAATCCATCTGAGACTGGACTGGTATAACATATTTTTGTATTTTTTCAATCAATAAACAAATGTTGATACTTTTCTAACTCGTCATCATTTCGAATTGCACATCAAATCATTGTTCATGAAGGTGCTAACTCAGTTTTTTTTTGTAAAAAAAATTAAAAACCGGCATCGGAAAAAACTATAAATGCTCACTCATTCAAAATTACTTCTATTGTTTATATTTTGGCATAATTTGTTTTTCATTTTAGTTTGACCCTAAATATCTCGAAATTGCAAAAAAGTGACTTAACGCCCTCATGCTCTAACAGCTTTTATTGAAAAAATGTTTTGTCACACTATTTTTACACTATCACGTACACTGAACAAACAAAAAAAAAGTGGCACTCATTTAAAGAATATTCCAAATACATCAAAAGTATGTGATAATGGAAAAGTAACCCGAACTCAGATACATACAAAAAAAAACACAAAACACTTGCATCCATTAAAAAAATATTCCAATTAAACGGGTAAATGCCAAAAACAAAATATCAGAAGTACGTGATAATACAGTGGCACCCGATTGCTCAAGTTCACTTTCACTTTCACTTGATGATAATATTCTTTTATTATTATCTCTTTGATGGTTCATCAGCTGTCCCGTCAGCTCAACTTCTGATGCTAAGTCCGAAGTATTTTCTCTCAATTTCAACTTTTTTCTGGCTAACTCAAAATCCTCTTAAAAAAAGAAAACTGCCACATTCACAATATAAGAACTTTAAATAGGTAAGGTCAAACCATGTTAACTTACACCGTGACCTGAATAATAATTTAGCCCCATACCACACGAAAGTGAAAGCGTTTCAAAGTCAAGAACAGGTCAGTTATTGTTTTCAAAACTTTTTTTTCTATCCCTATAAACAACTTTGCCTATGGAATATGAAAGTGAACAGTTTCTAGCTTTCGTAAAAAATCTCTTGCGCCGATGAAAAAAAATTACTTATTTGTACTGTAAGAAAAGCGAGAATGGCAGCGTTTAATGGGAGAAGACTTGTCAATTTGACTTCATATTTGCTTTGGAAATATATTTTTCTATAGAATAAAATGAAGATACCTATTATTTGTAGTAATATAAATAAATAACCCAGAATGACTAGGTACAGCTGGTTCGTAAAAAAACTGGTATTGCTCATACAAATGTTCACAAAATTGAGGAGTGTAATATTTGTTTTGACAAAACTATACGACAGTGACATGTCATTCAAGTGAAAAGTTTGGGTATGTTATGATGTATCTATGTAAATAATTGATTTGAATCAGGTAGATTTGCAAATTTTGATACACACAATGGATCAATTCAATATTTTCGCTTTAGTTCTTGTACTCATGTGAGGAGTCATTTGAAAAAAAAATATTCAAAAGTATCAACCTGGTAAAAATATGACGTCATACTTTTTTGTTTTGTCAAAACAAATATTACACTGCTCAATTTTTTGAACATTTCTATGAGCAATACCAGTTTTTTTACGAACCAGCTGTACAACCATTTTTCCAAACAGTGAGTTGGAAAACTCTTAAAAGTTGCAGTCACATCCAAATGTCACACTGATCACTTATTGATTTCCATGTGGTATTGTTAAAGATCTTACATTTTGAAGATGTATTTGTGAACATGAAACAACAAAACATATTGAAGAATTTGCAATTACACGCTAAATACAATTTGCCTAACGCAAACAAACCAAAACTAGTCCAAACCTAACTAAAAAAATCCAAACTGACCTTAAGAGTCAAAAGTTCCTAACTAACACATACAGGAGAATAACTGGCTCCGTGTGACACAGGTAATGAAAACATTATTTGTTTGTTTTTTTTTAGGAAATAATACATGAAGAAGATATAATTCAAGGACTTATTGCAAAAACATGACAATTTGTGGCTTGTCATGTTCATTGAGACTTGAGTTTCGAAGTTTGAAATGTCTCAATGGCAATACGTTGCAGTCGTGTTGCTGGCATCATCTTATGACGGAAGCTCAAACCCTTAACTATGTGGCTTGTCATTCTGTTGTTGAACATTAAAGAGTGAAATGTTCATTTTTGTTTTGTATGGCTTGTCACGTTTTTTCAATAAGTCCTTCAATCAATTGTGATAATTTTGGATATTGTGATGATACGCAGCTTTTAACCTTTGCTGAACAAAAGGTCTTTTTTATGTGACTATAAAAAAATCAATATTTGTGAGTTTGTGGAAATTAAAAAAAAGTATGAATCTGTTGTGTTGATGATGAATTTCAAGTTGAAAACCAACCTATAGTTTATAACATCCAAATATTCCAAATGTTTCAATATACCTACTAAACTTACAAACATACTGATTTCTTTTTGAAATGAGGGCTTTCATAATTTCGCCGTCCAAAAGAGCACAGCTGTATCCCTTCCGCTGCACAGAAAAGAGAAAAGTTGAAAATAAAATAACGTCTTATGTCAGGAGAAAAGAAGATTTTATCTTTCGCGGGACTTTCCTCGCTTGAGTAATAATCGAAGTTTTATATAGTCAAGATATCAAGGAATTTATCAAAATATAGACACATTATTTTGAAAATACTTACCCAAACCGACATTTCTGCAAGTCTCGTAGAGTGTAGAGCAACAGGAGAAGGTCACCGTGAAAACCAAACCAGAGTTGACCTGAAAAAAACTTACTTGCATACGAAGGTCATGAGAACACGACTGAGATAAAACTGAAAAAGGAGGGCGAAGGGCGAGAACGAGTGATACGCGATTGGTCAAAAAACGATTTCGGCAAAAACAACCGAACTTCTTTTTTCAAATATGTTCTTAGCAAAAACAGAGGGCGTAAGCCAAGGGAGAGCCTATACGGCCTCGTAAACCAAGGACAAATAGGAATCCCGGAAATAGAACCCTCCCGAATAGCTCAGGGAACACTGGGAAACCTGATGCTCGGGCCTCAGAGCCTGGAGCATCAGGTAAACCTAGGACCCCTGCAAACAAATCCTCTGCAAAGAGGGGTCGCTCTGAGGGCAACACACCAACCCCAGAAAAAAGCGCCAAGAAAAGGTCACGGCAGGGGGATGCTGAAGTAACACCCAGTACATCAACTGGGGAAACTTACAGCGAAACCCTAGCCGGGCTTAGAATGGCCATCACTTCCGAGAAATATCCGGATGAAACCTTCACAGAGGAGCAGTGTAGAGGCCTACAACAGTCTCTACTCCGGGAAGTGTTCAAATGCGAACCCGGAACTGGTCCTCAGTTCAAGAACAGCAGCTCCAGAGGTGGGGTGATTTATATCACTTGCGCCAATGAAGCTGCCAAGACTTGGCTGCTGCGGGTGGTTCCAGGCTTCAGCCCCTACGAGGGAACCAGTCTTCGGATTGGCCTGGCACACAGAGTGGTGCCAGTCGTGAGGACTGCTGTCTGGATACCGACAAAATCCGCGCGAATCAAGGAACCGGCACAAGCTCTCCAGTTCCTCAAAACCCAGAACATGGGGCTGAAGACCGAGGACTGGAGAATAATCAGCCACAAGACGGACAATGAGGGCATGACACTCATTGTCGGTCTTGACAGCAGATCTCTGAAGGAGCTGCAAAACCGGAATCTCCGGGCCTACTTTGGGTTAATGCAGCTAACCTTCAGACTTCTCAAGAAGGAGGCTCCCGATGCTGAGGGTAATACAAATAAACCTTCAGCACAGTAAGGGAGCATCTGCTGCCCTTTGCCAACAGCTGGCAAAGAAAAACATAGACCTGGCCATCATCCAAGAATCCTGGATCAGGAAGGGAAAAATAGCCGGTCTAGGAAACACTGGAGGTAAGATCTTTTACAAGGAGCAATCAACAGGTAACGTGAGAGCTTGCATATACGTGAGAAACGGAGTGCAGGCTCTCAATATTAAAGAACCAAATTCCAGGGATCAAGTAGCCGTCCAACTAAGCTACAAAGAGGAAGGAACCCAGAAGGACATCATAATAGCCTCGGTTTACCATCCCTACGATGCACCCAGACCCCCACCATCGGAAGACCAGAAGAAACTAGTGAATCACTGTGGGCAGAGAAACCTACAGTGTATAATAGGTATGGACGCCAACTCGCATCACAACATCTGGGGGAGCAGCGATATCAACAAAAGAGGTGAGTCTTAATTGGATTTTATTATAACCCATGATTTGGAGATTCTGAACAAGGGCAACAAGCCTACTTTTGCAAACCGCATACGGTCGGAAGTTATTGATGTCACTCTGTCCACCTCCCGTATTAATCCCGATATCCAGCGGTGGCGCGTATCCGATGAACCATCCCTGTCGGACCATAGGTATACATATACTGATGGAAATCAATAGTATTGACAAGCCGTCAGAAATGTACCGCAACCCACGCAAAACGAACTGGACTGAATACCGGGAGGAGCTGGAGGCGGGGTTGAGTGGGATTAAGGAACGTATGCGTAACAAATTTGACGTTGAGGTGGTAGCAGAACAACTACAAAACGCTATAATTTACTCATACCATCAAAGCTGTCCGCTAATCCGGCGTTCTTCATGCAAGGACACAACCTGGTGGAACGAGAAACTTGACAAGATGAAGGGGGAAACACGCAGACTCTTCAATGTGGACAAGAAAACCGGTGAATGGGATGAATACCACCATACTCTGACGAAATACAACAAAGAAGTGAGGGAAGCTAAGAGGAACTCCTGGAGGAAGTTTTGCACTGAGGTCGAAAAAACCTCGGAAGGCGCACGCCTTCAGAGAATCCTAGCTAAAGACCCCCTTCCACCAATGGGAACACTAAAGAAACCAAATGGGGAATACACGAAAAATGGCGAAGAAACCATTGAGACACTACTCAGGGCACACTTTCCAGACTCGACCATAATCAACTCGCCACAGGGAGTCAACTCCCTATCTCCTGAGATCCTCCGGATGAGAGGATCAAGAGATGATTGGGTCATAGCCCGACAGATTGTGACACCAAATAGAATCGAATGGGCCATAAACTCATTCGAACCATACAAAGCATCTGGATGCGATGGGATAATACCGGCACACCTGCAGCAGGGCGAAGCCCAACTCATATCGATGCTTTGCCAACTATTCAGAGCAAGCCTGGCAACGGGACACATACCCATGATATGGAAACTCTCACGAGTGGTCTTTATACCGAAACCCGGGAAAGATAGCTCTCAGCCCAAGGCATTCAGACCAATAAATCTCTCGTCGTTTCTACTCAAAACGATGGAGAAAGTGATTGAAAGGCACATTAGGGAGACCTCCCTAATAGAGAGGCCACTACACAAAAACCAAAACGCCTATCAACCTGGTAAATCATGTGAAACTGCTCTGCATGAACTTGTTCATAAAATAGAGCAACCACTGAACAACCAAGGAGTTGCCCTAGCTGCATTCCTTGATATAGAAGGAGCATTTGATCACACCTCCTTCGATTCAATGACCACCGCAATCAATCGGCGTGGAATTAAAGACACAGTTTGTAGGTGGATAAGAAACATGCTGAAAGGTAGGAGAATTCAAGCAACTATGCTTGACATAACTGTAAATATAGAGGCAGCTGAAGGCTGCCCCCAGGGTGGAGTCTTGTCCCCTCTCCTGTGGAACCTAGTCGCAGATGAACTACTGGTAGAGTTAAACAGCAAAGGTTTCTACGCCCAAGGCTATGCCGATGACGTAGCAATACTTATCACTGGCAAACACACCAAGACAATATCAGAACTGATGCAGACAGCTGTGACAATCGTAGAAGACTGGTGCAGGAAGGTGAACTCGAAGGTCAATCCTGAGAAAACCTTCCTGGTCAGCTTTACGAGAAAGAGGAAGACAGCGGAATTATTCAAACCCATGTTCTTTGGACAAGAACTGCAGGTGGTAAGAGAAGTCAAATACCTAGGCATCATCCTGGATGACAAACTCACATGGAATTCACACCTACAGAAAATAGTGAATCGAGGTAAAGCCACAATAATGGCAACAAAAAGAGCGATAGGAAAGAATTGGGGCATGAATCCGCGCATGGTACACTGGCTCTACTGTACCGTGGTAAGACCCACCCTTGCTTATAGCTCTGTTGTCTGGTGGCCGAAAATCAAGCAGCGACAAGCATCCACGGAACTTGCAAAAGTTCAGAGGCTAGCATGTCTCTGTGTAACGGGAGCCATGAAAACCACTCCAACACTTGCCATGGAGGCCATGCTTAACCTACTTCCTTTAGATATCTATATCAAAATGGAAGCAAGAATGGGAGCATATAGACTTAGCAACACCGGGAACTGGAGCCACTCAAACTCCCAAGGATAAACTAAGATAACCAGCACAGTCACGAACCACTTAGTAACAATGAGGAGTGATCATGTTGAAAAATATCAACTTTAGCACGTCTCCTAAGACCAAGCTAATATGGGAAGAGGAAACGGTGGAACAACTCCGGATGGCTAATGGGGCAATATGGTACACAGACGGCTCCAAAACAAGCCGGGGAACTGGTGCCGGAATCGTAGGTGAAAATCCAAAGTGGGAAACATGTGAACCACTCGGGATGTACGCTACAGTTTTCCAGGCAGAAGTACATGCAATAAACGTAAGCGTGCAAGAAAATCTCAGGAGAGGCTACAGAGGAAGGAAAATCCTTATCCTTAGTGACAGCCAAGCCGCAATCAAAACCATCTCCTGACGGGAAACCAAATCCAAACAAGTCATGGACTGTCAGCAAAACCTTGTCACACTGGGAGTATCTAACGATGTTACTCTTGGATGGATACCAGGTCTTTTCAACGAGGAACCCATATGTAGGCTGTGCAACGTAGAGGAGGAAACAGCCTCCCACATTGTATTCGAATGTGAAGCGCTGGCGTACTGGAGAAGAGATAATGGGGAATTCACAACCACTCCTCGAAGGACGGACAGGGAAACAGTAGAACGAGTCATAAACCTTATTCGGGCAATGGAGCTCTTCGACTGAGAGACAGGCACAGAGAAGATACAATAAGCCCAACTAGAGGCTGCGGTGTCGGGGCCAACAGCCCGAAACTCGTAGCGCCTGTACTTCAGTAATCAGTAATCAGTAATCTTAGCAGAAATCTTCGTAGGAACTTTACGAAATTATCTCAAAACAGTTCTTCCCTGCAACAGTCAAGAACTCTGTTATCCATAAAATGTTTTAGTGATGGAGCCAAGAATACACTAGTGAAGTATTTTTGGCAGGACATTTCCCCAGTGCACATAGCTTGACAAGACAAACATCAATTTGTTTTGGTTAGTATTCCGCCACACTCTACTCAAAATTCTTGGAGAAGGAACTTATCAGTCTGGAGCAAATTCAATCAAAACATATCTTATCAAAAAATCAGAGATTTATCAAATTAGTGACGCATTAGGACAGTGCGTTGGCGCATTCCAAAAGGGTACTGGTTTGATTAATTTCTTTAGCGAACAGTCACCTTTTAAATAAATCTTGGTTTCCAGATAATTTGCATTGAGATTCGAGTCTAGCTAAGCCCCTCTTTTGTGAGAATTTTTGGTAGGGTATGGCGAAATAATCAGAAGAATCTGTTGAATACACAATATATCAGTCTAGTAGCTAGTGAAGGAGACTTTTTATAACAGCAAACACTTATACTGAATGTTGCTACCACCGTAGCGATGTTTTCTCTTATCGTTTTTTGTTTTTTAAAAATTAAAGAGTGGACTGTATTCATACGATTTATTCAGCTCTCTTTTGATTTTGACCGGCGGCTGAATGTTGAATTATTATATTACATGTTTTTTCAAAAATCCTAGTAACCGCCAAAAACACTTGAAATCATGGATAACTGTTAATATTGAATTTGCCACCAACTTCTGCACCGTTCCTCATATATAATATAAAACAGACACCTACTGAACATAACCGCCGGCCTTGGAAAACTCAAGTTTTCTAACAAATTAAAATAATAATTTTCGTATAAATAACATACCATACAAAATCATTAATAATATAGGCTTCATTATAACTAAGCCTCAACAATCAATGTCACTGGACGGCAAGACACATATTTTCTGCACCGCCCTTCTGAAAGTTCCATTGTGAGTACGTACACTAACCACACGCACTTTCTGGTCTTCTCCTGGATGCACTTTCACTACACGTCCCATTTTTCAATATAGAGGTGGAGTATTATCTTCTACCAGCAACACCAATGTTCCTACCTGAATATTATCACAGGTTTTTGTCTATTTCTCACGTTGCTGTAGACTGGTAATATATTCCGATGACCATCGATGCCAAAATATCTGAACCATTTTTTGCATTTCATGAAATTGATCCAAACGGTTTGAAGGTAACGTTTCGTTGAGAAACAGCATTCAGAGAATCTCCAATTAGGAAATGACCTGGCGTTAGGGCAGTGAAATCTTTGGGATCCGTACAAATTGGAGTCAAGGGGCGGGAGTTTAACGCTGCCTCTACTTGAGCGAAAATTGTCGAAAGACCCTCAAATGTAAAAACGGAATCACCCACAATTCGAGTTATATGAAATGTTGCTCGTTTTATAGCAGATTCCCATAATCCACCCTGGTGAGGTGATTTAGCAGGAATAAATAACCATTCAATTTGATTTTCAAGAAAAAAGTTGAACATTTCTGGATTCTGGGTTGCCTTACCCAACATATCGCGAATACCTTCTTCAAAGCATTATCAGTACCAACAAAATTAGTAGCATTGTCGGAATAAATTTTATTGCAAAGGCCGCGTCTAGAGACAAATCTTTTTAAACAGTTCAAAAAAGAATTTGTACTAAGATCTCAGACGAGTTCAATATGAACAGCCTTAGTACAAAAACAGACAAATAGACACATATATCCCTTGTTGCTAGTAATGCTTGCGTACCAGCATGGAGGTTCTTATGATGTTGGTCAAGAATGATAAGTTTTGTCAGAGGATGACGTTGAGGTAGTATTATCGGAAATCTTGACTTATACTCTAGACGTGAAGCCTTTATTCGACCTCCCACTCGCAATAAATTATTTTTTGAGTCAAAAAATGGATCCAACAATTTAATTGAGCTTCTTGAAGGAATTCCTTTACCATTTTTTAATGCAAAAATCTCATTTGCAAATTCTTGATTTTGCATTAGACCTAAAAGTGTATTCAGAGCTAAATTATATTCATTTACCTTCAGCGGTCCCAGCTCTCGATCAAATTTATGCTTGATTTTACAATTTTTGATAAATCTTAAACATAAAGCAGATACTTTTATCAGTTTATGTAAAGAAGGAAACCTTGTAAAAAGCGACATATTATGCTCATCATCAATATTAATTAATGATATTTTATCCTTTTTTCTTTCAGGTGAAAACTCTGTATTTTTTAATAAACTTTCAGGCCAATCTTTGGGTTTATTGATAAGCCAACTAGTCCCAAACCACCACAAATTCGATTTTTCCAATTCAATAGAATTAGCTCCTCTTGAAATTATATCAGCAGGATTATGATTTGATTTTACATGTCTCCAATAAAAATGCTTTGTTGATTTTTGAATTTCGGCAATACGATGTGCTACCAATACTTTCCAATTGCTTAGTTGTTCTTTGAGCCAAGAAAGAACTATCGCGGAATCACACCATAAATAAACGCTTTCAATTTCAATGTCAAGTACAGTTATGACTTTTTTGACAAGTCTGGCTAACAGAAGTGCCCCCAGTAATTCAAGTCGTGGTAAAGTGAGAGTTTTCAATGGTGCCACCCTTGATTTTGCACAAATTATATTAGCCATATTATCACCGTTATCATCTAGATCATTACAGGACCTCAAGTAAAGACATGCACCGTATGAACGCTCGCTTGCATCACAAAAGCCGTGAATTTGAATAGTATTATAATTTCTTAACGTGAACCGACGAGGAATCTTGATATAATTAAGCAAAGAAAGCTGATTATGAAACTGAATCCAAGAAGAATAAATATTCAGAGGTACAGATTCATCCCATGCAAGTTTTAACATCCAAAGTCTTTGTAAAATAATCTTTGCTTGCAAAATAACTGGACCCACTAAACCTCATGGATCAAAAATCTTTGATGTCACTGAACGGATAAAGCGTTTTGTTACCTCAATATCTTCATGCAGATCAAGTTTAACAACATACTCCAGATTATCCTTACTGGGTTCCCAAAAGACACCTAAAGTTTTCCTTATATCAACGTCAACAATAAAATATCCCTCGTTCTCAGATGCTTCCTTTGATAAAGCCTTCAACACAATAGGTTCCTTAGACGACCATTTTCTCAATGGAAAGCTGTATTTATCAAGCTCAGACCCTATTTCCATAGCCAAGCTTATAGCCTCACTCACCGAAGACAAACCTGTGATTAAATCATCTACATAAAAGTCCTTTGCAATAGCCTTACTTATTATCGGCTTGTTCTTGATATTCAATGATACTTCCTTTAGGCATCTTGTGGCTAAAAAACTTGCTGATGCTGTCCCATATGTGACAGTATTGAGACGATACAGTTCAAGTTCAAAATCAGGATTAGCTCGCCAAACGATTTGTTGCAAATCGCGATAGCTTTCTTGAAACTTAACCTGACGATACATTTTTTATATATCTGCGGTAATCACGACGTTGTGTTGACGAAATCGAATCAAAATGTCGAAAAGCTCATTCTGAATAGATGGCCCTACTTTAAGTACATCGTTTAATGATACTTCGCTTGTTGTCTTTGCACTTGCATCAAATACAACACGCAATTTTGTGGTTATCGATGATTTATTTAGCACTCCATGATGTGGTGACACGTACCTAATATTCTGATTTTGACTATCATCGTTAAAATTTAGTTTTGACATAAGGCCCAACTGCTCATATTCCGTCATAAACTCCGTATATTTCTCCTTCAAATCACTGTTTCTTTCAAGTTTTCGCTCCAAGTTCAAAAACCTTTTCTTAGCCATCTCCAACGAATCTCCCAATGCACCAACATCTTCCCTGAGCGGTGAGGCCACAGAAAATCTTCCTGTCTCATCCCGTTCTACTGTTTTGGCGAAGAATTGTTCACATTCACGTTCTTCATTGGACAGTTTCTTTTGTGTCCCTACCTCCTCAATTAACCAGAATTTTTCTATTTGATCCTGTTACTCTTGATACTCCATTGCTTTCATACTTACATTACATACAGCTTCATGATCGATATAACTTTGATAGTTATAAATCCTTCCTGATATAACCCAACCAAATAAAGTCTTCTGAAGTATCAATGAACAGTCAGCTAGTTTTATCTGTCCAGTACAAAGTAATTCATAAAATAGTTCCCCTCAAGCAGAATATCAACTTGTGATGTTTCATAAAAAATAGGTCGATTTTATATTGGTAACAACTCGCTGCTTCACTTTCGTTAGCAATTTTCCAAGCCCGAAATTGGTATATCAACTCCGCTCACCTTTAAATCTGAAGAATCTACTACATCTTTCCGGATAAAGTTCCCTTGAGACGCACTTTCCAATAACGCACGACACTTCACATATTGTCCCTGATAATTTTTTATAAAAACGATAGCAGTCGATATCAGAACCTGGGAAAGTTTACACGGAGAATTACAGGAAGCAGACACTGTTGAAACTTCTTCTTTCTCCTTTTCCTCCAGATTATGAATAGTGCTGGTCCCAGAACTATCTTGATTAGTAACAGTATTTGAAACAGGATAAATTCTTTTACACAGAACCGTATTGTGCCTACCCTTACAATGTTTGCACCCATCAGCCAAACATTGATTAAAAACATGATTCCCACGCAAACAGTTCAAACAAAGACGAAGTTTCTTAATGCGTTCTATTCGTTCACCGACGGTTAACTTCAAAAGTTTTTCACACTGATATAGAAGATGTGTTTCTTTACAAAATTGACATGATGCTTTGCTCGTTGCTCCTGTTGTGCTGTAAGCTGTGAATTTATTGTTCACCGTGTATTTATTATTCGGTTGAATATTTGGTTTGGTATACGTTCTACCAACAGTTTGTCGTTTATCTGCTTGCGTATTTCTTGACTTCAGATACTACTTGAAAAAATAGATCTTCAAAATTATCTTGAACTACCGATTCTTTTTCTAACGCTTCAATATCCAAATCAACCTCGTTTACCTGATCTAAAACTACATCAATGTTTTCCAAACGATATTCTAATTGTGTCAATTTGTCTTTATTATTAGAGCTAGAAATAATCTCTTTATAGTTTAGCAAATAAACGTTCAATAGAGTCTTTGAGTCGTTTGTCCTCGTCTTTTGAATTATTTTTTCTGCCCATTTTGTCGGTAATTACAATGCGATATTAGCAGAAAAAATACTTGATATACGATTATGATTGTGAAAATGTTGGATAAGGCAGCCCAGACCCACGATATGAGATATAAACGATTTTAACTCACCAGAACCAACCTTATCACCAAATACATGCATGTATTTGTATTGATAATTATTCATTCCTGCAGTCAAAACACAATGACACTGACAGAAAAACAGACCTGATATGATATTTTGCTTTTAGTGAACTTACCCCTGAGCTCCTCCTGTTCTATGTATTAACTGCTTACACACCACCGGCCATGATAACTTGATTGACTTCACCAATTCCTTAGCTTACAATTTCCAATCCTGGACCATTAATCCGGAACGATAGGACCAAAATGTTGCTACCACCGTAGCGATGTTTTCTCTTATCGTTTTTTGTTTTTGAAAAATCAAAGAGTGGACTGTATTTATACGATTTATTCAGCTCGCTTTTGAATTTGACCGGCGGCTGAATGTTGAATTATTATATTACATGTTTTTTCAAAAATCTAGTAACCGCCAAAAACACTTGAAATCATGGATAACTGTTCATATTGAATTTGCCACCAACTTCTGCACCGTTCCTCATATATAATATACAACAGACACCTACTGAAAAAGGAGACATCTTTTTTGTCACAATGAAGTTCCTCTCCTATAAGAGCTAAGCCAGTCTATTGTGGTAGCATATGTAGATATTCAGTGGCAGCTAAGAGGTTATTCATATAGTTACTTTACTGTAACAAATAAACGTTCGTAATAGAGTGGTCCTTACTAGCATAGTGAAGAAATTGACTATCCACTATGAAGTCAAAATTGTTAGCAGGAGCAGCGGTAAAATTGGCTATGGTGATAAAAACTTTTTCTCGGTGCATCAAACACCATGTTATTCATTTTATTACTTTGAGAACAACGGAACAATGCCTACAAAAGATATCCGAGATAAAACTTTTGACATCTATTTCAACAGTCCACAAATAACTAACTTTGGAAAAAACCACGACGAGTTCCAAGGTTCCAAAAACAAGCGACCAATAATCAAAAATCAAATTCGCTGATAGTGCCTTCAGACGGGCGCCAACAAGCAGCCCGGTTGGCTGCACGTGTAGCAGCTCGGCAAGCGGCACGTCGCGCAAAGGCGGGCCAAACAGATGTATTGAGGCGAGGGCCGGCAGTCCGGAATGGTGCTAGAAGAGCAAGCAACGCTGTCAATATTGAGGCGGCTATTACTCTATCACTTCATATGTTAGCAATGAAAAAAATTAAACTTCGTCGCTTGCCCAGTCTGACATCTCATCAACCGATCTTCGTGAACTCGCGAAGGTGAGACGACTAACTGGAGCAATCGTAAATTAAGAACGTGTGAACAGTACATGTGCACATCACATTTATCCTTTGAACTTTGCCAAAAAAGCGACATTCTCTCCTACAGCGGCGAGCACGTTTAATTCACGGGCGCGGCCACATTCAGCACATTATTTTTACTTCTATTTTCACATCTGTTAGCATCCATCCGCTTTGTCAATTGGCGATTCAAAGATTCAGTAGAGCGACCTCTGGCGTTTTGCGCTCAAACTTTCAAGAGCGTGATAGACATCAGAGCACCGATTAATATCGTGTTTGGAACCGAAAAGTTATCCTGGAACACGTTTGAGAGTATGTGAGTAATACACAAACGTCAAAACTAACAATGGAATGTTTGTTTACGTTGGTGCCGAAGCATCTCGACATTGTGATTAGTGTGAAAATTATTGAAAATATTGTTTACAAGAGACTCTGAGCTGAATTTTGTATGCTTAAGCATGAATCCAGACAAAAAAGATTCGGGCTTACTACTTGTAGTTAGTCTCGTATGAAATATGTTTCTACCTCTCAAGGTGCACCCAGCATGATAATAGGAAAAGAGTTTCAGAGTTGAACTAGACCCGAAGTCAACAAAGAACAAAAGAAGACAAAAAAAGATAAAACTTGCCAATGTTTTTATTTTTTAAATATTAAAGAATTTGACTGATTTGACGTTAAGCTAGTATTGCGCTTGTAGCCCACTTTTTCCGGGTGGTGCTTAAAGGGAAAGGGGAAGGTAACGCCAAGCTCCAGACGCAATACATCTGGAACACGCGTTTAATGATTTTGCGCGCACAAAACGTGCAGCTGGAAAGCGGCTCAGCTGTCTCCATGCTGTTTCTATCGGCATCGTGATTACTCAAAAATATATTTCCGATTTTGTTATTATTTATGAAACGATTTTGATGAACCACGTCGATGAATAATTATAATTTGCTAATTGAATGGTTTTTTCTGGATTAATAAATTGAGGTAAAATCAACTCAGGAGGATCAAAATCCGCTAGTCTGATGCATAAAATGCATTTCCATTTTGTATGCCACGTCCTTCGTGAGTAGTTTGACGATATTGCACATGGAATATGAATGAAAAAACAAATTTTTATCAATCAAGAAAGTAATAATTCAAGCGGTAGGTACTTTTTTTGATAGAAAAATAATAATGATTTGGATATACTTCAGGTACTTATCCAAAATTGTTTCGGAAGAATTTAAATAAAAAAAAGTAAATCCTCATAAACACCGACACAATGATTGACAAGCACGGAGTTTAGTATAATATGCCACTTCCATGTCGATGGAACATGAATCAGTTATTTTTTCTTACTTCCACAATTACAACAAATTTGGTAATCGTAATTCAATCTGATGTTCTCATATCTGAATATTCTCCTTTTTTCCTTTCCATGATCAAGGCTGGATGGACTATGAATGGCTCAACTTTTGGTAGGTACCTACTTGAATGCTTTGTGATGACCAAGTCTTGCTTGCATTTGAAACCGATATGACCATGAACGCAATAACTGGAGGACTCCAATCACCATCTTTTCTTAGGTCAATATTCACATGGAGAATTGAATGATTGATAGACTTACCTGTGAGGATGAGAATGTTCCAGTAGCCTACCTAAAAATAAAAGTGAATAAGACGCTCTGTCTACGATCACTTTTGGCTTTTTTGTCAAAGGTTCTTGGAAGAAAAAAAGTAAAATGGTTTAAAACACAAACCTCAAAATAAAAAAAACAGTCTGTCAAAAAAACAATGATTATTTTAGGTGAAAACAAAATAACACATTTTGAAAAACGATAAAAAAAAACAAGTAGTATCCTTAAGTAAAATATATAAAAAGTACCAAAATCATAAATGTTGACTGACAGAAATCTTTGAACTGGCTCAGCCAACAACGAAATTCGAAAGATATAAACGTATAGGACTTTTTTTACTTGAAAAAGTTGGGATTTGTGATGTTTTCAGAAGAACAAACCAATAATTCAACCTCAATATCATAGAAGCTATAAGGAGAAATAATTATTTCTCGACATGCATATGTAGGATAGCAAACAGAAAAAAGATGACGCCTTTATCTCAAATTCGGCAAAAATGGACTAGTGAGGTTTTTCCGAGAAACGCCTCAATTCTATGGAGGACAGAAAATCACAATTAATCACTATTACAGGTAAGTCGAATAATTATTTAATTTCCCTTCTCTGTCCTCGATAGAATTACAACATTGTAGATGTTCAGAGTGCAACAAGATTTTGTACAAAATGACAGAGGGGATGCCGTTCCTCGATGTCATGTTTGTTTTAGAATCAACTGCTTCCTAAATTGATAGATTCTTAGAACCAGGCAATCATGCTTGCCATATTTCGTTTCGGACTATCTCTATCCTTGAGGCTTTTTCTGCAATCATTTTCCGTGAAGCATGATAGATAAAGCGTTTACCGAACAGGATCACGACTTGTGTTATGCTTGTCTCCTGTTAGCTTGTAGTAGGCTTTCTTTTCTTCTTTGGAACTCCCAGTGTATTTCAGATTTTTTTGCTGGCTTCCGGAAGTATACCTACCCGGTTTGGTTAAGGATGATAGGTATGTGCTGGGATGTTTCTCTTCAAGACTTTCCTGACTTCTCTAAACATGAAAACTTGTAAGTTCATGTTTAGACGTTTTTTAATACGATTTTTCCAAAAATCCTAGACTTTCAATGTATATGTGGATAGATATACTGAGCATGGTATAACTGACGTGTGACGTCATTGATCAGTGATTTTGGCACATTTCAAAGCGATATATCTTCATCCATTTTCGATCAACAAGAAAAAGAACAAATACATGTCTCCTCATCTTTCATGGATTTCCGAATCCAGCAATGTTTCATTGGCCCGAACGAAGTTTTGGAGTTTTCGCTAACCTTGTGATATTTCTTTGCAAAAATATCATTATCTTGTAATTTCCGGCTCTTGAATTTCGATCAGCCGAAAATGGGTTATTAACGTCTTTATCAATTGGTAAGCCTCGCCCAAGATTTTCGCAGTTTGAGCTCCACTTGGTATGCTCTGATGAATTCCTTCATCGTTGCCAGCTCGTGGCTATATTTGCGGAACGCGATAAATTGATAATCATGGGTGCAGCTAAAGGGAAGACTGGGGAAGACATACTGTGACGGTAGGCCACCCCAGTAAAGTCTAACCTCCCCTTACCCCCCTGTTAAAATTAAAATTCGCGAACTTGATTGAGGTACCTACTGTTGATATCAACCAAATTTACAAAAAAAAAATCATTGTACTTTTTTATATGAGGCTCAAGCCCATTATCTCTAGCTTAGAGTTTAGCCCCCTCCTTAGGGATGGATGGCCACATAGGCCAGTTTGTCTTTAAGACTTCAAAAATAGATAAGCGACCTTCTAGGCATTTCAAAATACCAATTATATAGCTTCCTGTTTCGATTGAGTTAAATCGACGATTTAGAGGCCAAAAATTTCGAGATTCCTTTCGGGATGATCTGGCATCATGCTTGATTTCAATTTTTTTCGCGCTTCTTGAAGGCATGTTCTATGTTGAGGGACGCACACATTCGCGAAACAAACGGCTTTCGAACCGCTCGCGAACAGCAAGATCTTTAATTCGTACGGGTTTTTGGAACCGTGTCCGAATTGCTCGCACACCATTCGCCACGATCCATCTCTTGTCCGTTTTTCGATAAATCTCTTCAATCTTTTTACCATCATTTCATAAGAAACCTCTCGCATAGTAAGGTGTTCAATGGTTCACTTCCGTTTGGTTTATGCCTAGTAATTCATTGTAATTATAATAACCTATTTATTTTTGATGCTATCATCATTATTGCAATTATTAATACAAAATTTTGTTGAGGAAATCCAAACCATTTTCCCAGAATTTGGAATTTGGCTTTCGCTTTGGTTAACTATTGGTTTCATGATAAAAATGATAATGACTATTATTATCACAAGATTTTATCCAATAACGCTGGTTATTAGAGATAACTATATCCACATGATAAGGTTTTCGTATGGTTAATATGTATTAACCCATTCTTACTTTTATATTATGTTTATTACGGTATAAGGCATATTATCAACCGTGGAAAAACAAAATATTGTTAATATTATCATTGTTTTTTTTATTGCGGTAACGCTAGTTTCCGGAATCATTTGATTTGACTTTCGTGGTTAACACGTATTATTAATTGATACGAATCTGTTTTTTTTTATTATTAGTGTGCTATCATCACATAAGTACATATTATGTACAAATAAGATGACCCAATCCATTGCTACACCTCAAATGTTACCATTACTATTATTATGAAATGTTATTGCGGCAACACGTGTTACCAAGTTTATTGCCAGAGTGGCATGATTTATCTTTTGTCTAGTTGATGCGTGTTAGTCCACTATCACTATTATGATTGTTTTTATGATCCAGTGTTCAAACTTTTGACAACGAGGGTTCACGGTGTGCTTATCCGGGTGCAGCGGTGGACCGAACCATTTTCATCCATTTTCCTCTGTGAATATCATGGGTATACTTCAAGGCTGATAAAACTGACTCAAATGATAATAGGTGGTGCTCTCAGTCATGACTGTAGTCGAACCTGGGGATGAATGACGGGGATGCAAAATAAGCCACTAGGATGTTGTGAAAAGGGGCCTAGCCCATGTAACATGGGCCTAAACCCGAGTACCCCAATTTAGCAAGGCCGGGTCAACCCGAAGCAACATTGTTGTAAACTTTTGATTAGTGGTATATAGATATAGCAAATGTGGACTGAGCTAGCCGGGTCACGCACACTTAGTAAAATTATTGTTATACAGTGTAATTCGTTAGTGTCTCCCTCCTTTTAACTTTTGAACCGTTCAATATATAAGAACGGGATTTGGACACACCATATGTGAGAACGTTCCTAATTTTTTGACAAAGTAGTGACAGCTGAAAATGTCAAAATAACTGCTGGGCGCCACTTAAAACGAGAGAATCAAAAGGAAAGGGGGGTCGAGTGATATCTCATTTTGAAGGTCTTTTCATCCTTATCACACCCTGAAAGTTTGAAGTCACTGTCTTTATCTAATTTTTCAATATCAAGCCAGTATTTTTTTGCAGAATGGCTCCCAATTGCCGTTTTGACATCCTCCGCTGTCATCATTGTGCTGAGAAATGCAGGACGTGCTCATATACTGGGGTGTTACGATTATATTTCTTCAAAATTAAATTGGTGAACACATTGGGGTTCAATTGTCACGATTTGATATAAGGGGTAACACAATAGTCAGTATGTACTGGAGTCAAGATTTAAATGAATAGTAGTGCATGAGCTGCCGGCAATTGTTAAAAAAAAGAATAACAAAGTAGCAGGAAGCTGAAAAGTATCGTCGGTCATGAACAAGCTGAGGATAATTCTTCGGAATTAAAGCATCCACTATAAGGTGGGATTTATCTTGACGACGAAAACGTGACTGAATACAGAAGTCGAATATTCTACACGATTTTTATTGGAAGCTTGTTCCTGCAAGAATTTATTCCATTGTGGTGTAGAGCAGTATAGTTGGAGTAGACGGAGAACGTACTGACTGTATTGTCGAATAGAGTACTGACCAATATAGTACTGACATAGAAGTTCTGGGGCTATTGCGGAATACCTATCCGGCATTCAACAGCACTGGCTACAGAGATATCCAGCAGCCTATGGTTCCAGTTCTACCAGCATAACACCCAGCTAAGTAAACCTTTATTTGCTTGAGTAAAGCTCACCATTCTGCCCATTTGCCAGACGTTATTATGTCACTGTCAAAATTTCATATTTTGATTTGATTGCAATTTTTTTGGACATTGGGTCATGACGATTTTCTAAATACTATGTACACAATAGTATTTAGAAAATCGTCATTATCGAATTTGTTCGCGCTCCGCAATAGCGTTAAGTAACTAGTATTTTACTTTGTTTATGATCTTAGTTTACACGCACCCTTTTCCAAATTGAATTCCCATTATCTTCGTTTTCAAAAAGAATTATTGTTCGCCCATTCAGGACAATATATTTGCCAGTTTCATAGGATACAATTCTGATGTTTTATTGACTTATATTATATTCACTCTGAACCGTTCCTGGAGGTTAGGACAATCTTTATTTTAATAAATATAATATTTAAACGATAATTCCTCTACAGACTATAGAGATAAATATTGCTACGGGAGTAACTGTGGACCTGCAGTTGGTGGATGTCTCTTGCCTGTGCTGAGTGTAACCGGAAGTCGAAAGGTATCGTGGACAAAACAAGTTTTCAGGGTGAGAATACCTTTATTTTACCCATTTTTGCCACCACCAACTCAGGCGTATTCTGTAATACCCTGAAGTAACACCCTAACACGAGAAAAAACGGCATCATATTTTTGGCGCCCAACTCAAAAAAACCACAATGAAAGTTACGACAATTTTCAAATTCTTTAAACATGTCTGTCAACTTGTATTCAGAAAGACTTGTCAAGGAAGAACTTGAATACGAAATTAAAGAATAGGTGCACTACCTTCAGGTCCGGCACTCTAGAAGACCTCACGAGTACTTTGAAGTAGTTAATTAAACTTCAACAAGAACGTCATACTTGCAAGTTATTCTATGATTTTGATGTCAAGGATGAATTGACGATTTGTAAGACAAAAATTGATGAATTGAAGCAAATTTTAACTCAAGAGTTCACATATACACTTTCACGGAAATCAGAATCTAAACTGGCACATATTTTGGTTCGGACTGAGAATGTTTCTCCGAAGGAAAATGACGAGAGAGTTGAACGTTCGGAATTGCTATCAGCTGCTTTAGAGTGTTTATCAGCGTTTGAAAAGAAGCATTCAGATTTCACAAAGCCTAAAACGATCAACCCGATTTTCATAGTAGTGGTATGTTGTTGGAAGGTAGTACTTCTACACCGGTTAAAGTTCAATTAGGCAATGTGGATGAAGATATATCGCAAATAACTCAACGAATGTCCAGTGTGTGTATAAACTCAAATATTGATATTTTGAAATGGGGTCTCAAATTCAGCGGAAAATCCGACGCATTTGGTTTAAACGCATTTTTGAAGAGAGTAAACGAATTGAGGGAATCAAGAGGTGTCACAACACAACAACTATTCGAAGGTGAAGCTCTAATATACTTTAGTTCTTTTCGTGGGATGGAATTACCGACTGGGAAACGTTATGCAATTATTTCAGAGATGAATTTTTGCCTAAGGATCTTAATGACAAAGTATGGGAACAAATAAAATCAAAAAGGGAGACAAAGAAACTATTGCTATTTATATCGCTAATATGAACAATTTATTCGGTAGACTCACGATGCAGTAAATGATTGTGTTAAACCCAAAATTATGCGGAAAAATATATTGCCATTTTACCAAAGCCAACTTCTGTTAGTCGAATTATGTCAAAGATATCTTAAATTTTATTCCGCCATCAAGCAGTAAAAATGCGGTAGAAACAGACTTGTCTTATAACGAAGATGAAGGTTCCAAGAAGAAATTGGACAATCTTGAATTGAAGAAGGTTTCTTTTGCGGACGATGATTATTATAATTTACCGCTGTGCGACAGTGACGGTGATCATGAGTCGTCACGAAATTGAGCCGAATCAGAGTGCTCAAATCGTCGAGAACGTTTACGCAGCGACAGTAGTGCCAAAAGTAGATGTAGCTCAACAGACGGTTACGGATCACGGAATTGTATCAGTCATAGAAGAGGAAGAGGACGTTTTGGTGATAGGAATTGGGAAAAATCTAGGTATAGAGTGAGTAGTATTGAGAAAGATAGAGATTCTTCTGGTGATAGAAAAGATTTTTCTAGAAATATAAGAGATTTTTCTAGAGATAGAAGGGATTTTTCTAGTGAAAGAAGAGATCAATCGAGAGATAGTAGTGATTTATCTAGAGATAGATTTAGACATATTTCAAACCGAGACTCCTCAGCCGATAGAAATCGAAATTTTTCAAGAGACAGATTTTATGATAGAGATTTTTCTAGGGATAGATATCGTCAAAATCCAAATATACATCAGACTCATAAATATAATGAGAATAATCGCAGTTATTCTAGAGAAAGACCTTACAATGGAAAGAGCGGTGACAATCCAAAAGATCGAGATTGTGCGTTGTAAATGCCAGGGTTAAAATCACATTGCTCGATTTTGTACCAAAAAGACGGAAAACTTCAATCGAAACAGAATCTAGGCCGTATTCGTGTTTTTTGGTGAAATTAAACCGGTCTTAACAAAAGAAAATGATGTGTTCTCACAAGATAAACTTGATTTTTACAACAATCATAGTAGACCTATTTTGTCTTATATGTTATCACAGGCAAACCAAAACGAATGTCCTTACTTGACAGATTCAATTTATGGAACTAAAATCGACGGTTTATTGGATTCTGGAGCTAACAAAGTATTTTTGAGATTTGGAGGTTATAACATTTTGTTGAATTTTGGAGTTAAATTACAACCAATGTACTCAAATGAAAATTGTCGCTAATGGAGATTCAATTGAATGTATTGGGTTCATGTCAATTCCAATTCAATTACAGAATAAAGTGAAAATTATTAACTGTTATGCGATGCCACATTTAGGACATACATTTGTTCTAGGTACTGAGTTCTGGATCAAAATGGGAATCATTCCAGATCTAAGAAAGGGAGAATTTCATTTGTCCACAGATAAACAAAATTTCACAATGAGTTCAATCCAATCAGCTGATGATTTCACTCTAGAACAACGAGAAAAATTGAATACTTTGGTCGAAAATTATTTTGATTCAGTTAAAGAGATGAAGCTACACCCTAGCTTTATCTGATATAGTGGAATATGAAATAATTGTTACTAATAGCTCACCAATAAGATCACGTTATTATCCTGTGAGTGCGCAGATGTAACAGAAAATTGATGATGAAAGTGACTAAACTTTTAGAAACTGACATCATAGAGAAGAGCGGAAGTCCATGGTTTTCACCTGGATGAATGGTACCAAAAACTGATGGATCCTATAGATTTTGTAATCATTTTTGAAAATTGAATGCAGTTACGAAGAAAAATGCGTATCCTTTACCAATAATCAACTCTATTTTGGAACGTTAAGGTAATGCCAGATACAGCAAATGCCAAATAACTTTCGATTCACGTCATAATTGCCACCAAGCGAGTTATAATGTGATTTGCAGGTGACCAAATTTGGTCACCAGCAAGCTTCATTACAACTAGCTTGGTGGCAACGATGACGTAGATCGGAAGTTGTTTGACGTTTACTATACTTAACTACGCTGGATATCAAAACGGCATACTTTCAGGTAAAAATGGCGGAGAGTTCAAAAAAATACACTGCTTTTAAAATTCCAGGAAGAGGACATTTGTTCAAAAGATTACCTTTCGGATTAACTGACGCACCAGCTACGTTTCAATGTTCAATTGATAAAATATTTGGATCTGAAACCTTATATATTCAAATAGGGAACTTGCATGAAAAATTAAATCGATTTTTTTTATCGCAAACTAAAGAAAATCGCAAGAAAATCGGTACGTATTTTTTTATTTCGTTCAAATATGATTTTCCCAATAGTTATTCAAGTTTAGAGTTCTGTATATATAGATATACTGAGCATGGTGTTCCAATGTTATGACGTCATAACATTGCAATTTTAGCATACTTCAAAGCGTTATATCTCCGTCAATTTCTGACTTACAACAAAAAGAAATAATACGGGTCTCCTTATTTTTTATGGACTTCCGAATTCAGCAATAAAAAGATTTGATGCAAGTTCCTCATTCTTGGATGATTTAGTTATAGTCACGCCAGATTTCGACAGTCACATGCGTATTTTGGAAGAAGTTTTTAAAAGGTTGAAATCAGCTTATTTGACACTTGACACAGAGAAATGTAAATTTTGTAGGAGTGAACTGAAATACGTTGGTTATGTAGTAAATAGGTCAGGGACCCTGAAAAAGTGAGTGCCATAGTTGATATGAAAGCACCACGCACGCTTAAACAAGTTCGTTCTTTTCTAGGGATGGTTTCTTACTACAGACTTTTCGTTCCTTGCCTATCAGCATTTTATAATAAGACTATATTGGGATATTTCTTATGGAAGCAATTCTCCAAACTTCAGTAACTCAACAAAAGCCTGTTAGGTGGCGCAAAGCTGCACTTTTATACAAAAATGAAAAAGCCCTCTGTTGACGATTATCGGCATTTCGTTCCTACAGAATACTACAGATCTCTTTTTTAAGGAGGCGTGGTATAATGTCGAAAAAGAAAGTCGCAGAACAACATGATGGTACGTTATTCTCGGATTCAAACCATCAAACTGTTAAGGGGTCGGCCCAAATTTTTCAGAATGCTTTTTATGCTATGATGCTATTCTCTGGAATGCAATATGGAAACTTATTTATACCATAGTGCATATTGTTTTTGTTTTTGTAAAGCTTTGCTTAATAAACAATCATTTATCTATTTATTTATTATTAATTAAATAATTTCAGGTAGCGCCAGTTTTGCATATCGTTTTTTTTTTATTTAGGTACCTGATTGGAATAATATGTATATTTTTGTATGTATCGGAAACTATTGAAATAAATTATTTCAATACAATTATTATTACTTACACTATTTACCAGATTTTGTTGGGTATTCCGCCACATCCCATCAAAAACTTCACACCAAATTACTTATCTGGAAATCCAATAACATTTATCCAACAAGTAGTGATTGTTCTCTTGAAAAATTAATCAGAACAGTGCTTATACAGGGTCTTTCTTTTAAAAGTAATAGTGATACGCTCATAAAAATTCTCACACAAAGGTTCTCGACCATGAACTACTTTTTTAAAATACTGGCAGTTTTCTATAACTTCCGGTTATACCGGAAGTAGCTACCAACTTCCTTACTTTAAATGAGTACCCAAATTTTTATTTCACATTTAGATTCCTTTTCAAAAATTAAGGTCAGTTTACTGAATAATATATATGGCCTTCTTTTCTTTGACCATTTTGGAAATAGTTGCATTTCAAGAAAAAAAATGAGAGTTAACCTGGGAGATTTGAGGCTCTGTATCTCAGAGACTATTAGACGTAGAAAATTTAAATTTTGGGGTTACCTATCAAAATGCTGGTATTTCAAATGATCTTGATCATTCTTTACTATAATCTACAGGGTCTTGGCAAATTATGAAAAACAAAAAACTTAAGTTTTTCCAAAAAAACTCGGGTTTTCTATATGGAATGTCCCATTTTTCATTTCAGAGGTTAATACTCTACAAAATTTTCGCTCGATTGACACTACATTGTCTTATACTTGAAATTGATAGTTTCGAAGTTATTCAGATTTTCAAATTACTTTATTGAAAAAAATTTGAATAACATGATATCACTTCTAGCTGTAGGACAATGTAGTATCAAACGAAAGAAAATTTTATCTATAATCAAATCTTTTGTTTTTTTTATGTAGAGCAGAATGTCATGTCTATCGAATGAAGAGTTTGTCTAAAATTATTATCTGAATTAGAACAAGAAGTATTCCGTTTGAAAAACCGGAGTTTATTCAAAAAGACTTTTTTTTATAATTTGTGGTATGTAGTAGATTATTGTGAAAAATGATAATGATCATTTATATAACCAGCATTTTTTATAGGAACATACCCTCAAAATTCATATTGTTTTACGTTCAATAGTTTCCGAGATTCAAAGCGTCAAAGTACCCACCTTAACTGTATTTTTTTTTCTTAAAATGCAAATATTTCCAGATCGTTGAGAGATGGCCATAGATGTCATTTGATAAACTGATCTCAATATTTAAACAGAAATATAAATGATATTATACTCTATTTAAAATTGATAGTTTTCAAGTTATTTGCATTTTTTTCAATGGATTAATTTTAAATGAAAATAACTTGAAAACAATCAATTTAAGGTATGTGACAATGTAGTGTCAATCGAAAGAAAATTTTGTCAAGTATCCATATCTGAATTGAAAAATGGTATTCCATTTGAAAAACCCGAGTTTTTTTGGAAAAACCGAAGTTTTTTGTTTTTCTTAAATTGTCAAGACATTGTAGATTATTGTAAAAATTGATCAAGGCTATTTGGATGACCAGCATTTTTTATAGAAACCTCCAAAATTTTATTGTTTTACATCTAATAGTCTCTGAGATACGAAGTTTCAAAGTACCCCACTTACCTAACTCATTTTTTTTTCTTGAAATGCGAATATCACCAAAATGGTCAAAGATGGCCATGGATATTATTGGATAAACTGTCCTTAATTTTCAAAAAGGAATCTAAATGTGAAATAAAAAATGAGGGTTTCCATTTAAAATAAGGAAGTTGGTATCTACTTCCGGTATAAAAGGAAGTGATAGAAAATTGCTACTATTTTAAAAAAAGAGTGTGAATTTGTTTAAGCGTATCACTATTACTTTCCGATATAAGGCCCTTTAGAAAAAAGACCCTGTATAGGTACTTTCTAATGTATATATGGAAATTAATAAATGTGTTTCAAAGTGAAGTGTAAAGGTACTTGATCATTATTTGTTACCGAAAATTATGAAATGGTAATGGGTTCTTTTGCAGGTAATAAAGAATGAAGATCAGGTATACAGTACGTAACCATAACCTGGACCCAATGACATAATATGGTTCCAAGTTACGGAGACTTGGAAACAATTTTGATTATTATAGTCAATAGAAAACAAGTTATTCTTCATAAAAAGTTCTACATTCTACATGTTCATGTCTGAAACACAATCATGTGGTAAATTTTTTTTCAGTCGTATACGAGGCTTATTAGAAAATAATTATTTATTTTGCTCAAGAGTAAAGAACCTTTATTTTTGACAATATGAAAGGTTGTTTCCAATAAAAGTTGATCGAAACTAAGAACCACGTTTAAATACGCAATGCAATGGACAATTTGTATAAATTTTCAAATGACTTGATAATTTATACAGGGTGTCCGGAAATTACGCGTCAGGATTTTGGTGGGCGATTCTACATGAAAAATTAATGCAACAAACTTCTATACAATTTTTTCAAAAACTTCAAAAATTTTTTCAAAGTACGAATTTTCAATTATTCAAAGTACGGTTAATGTTTAAAGTCGTTTTTCTCGGAAACCGTTAATTCTACGATGATGCAACACGAGCACCTTTTTAAAAAATATTTTGATGCTCTTTACTAATTTGACATCCAAATTTATAAAAAGATTAAAACAAAAAAGTTCTAAGTAATTTTCCTAAGAGGAAGGACAGCTTCAGCCTTTTGTCATTGACGACTAGCGTCAAATTAATAGGGTGAATACAAAGAAACACTAGTGACATGCATGCAGAATTTGGCGAAAATCATTACACTAGAAAAAAAGTTATTAAAAAAAATAAGAAAAAAAAATATTTTTTAACACCCTGTATCTTCCTTAATTTTGAGTTTTTGAAAAAATTGTATAGAAGTTTGTTGCATTAATTTTTCATGTAGAATCGCCCACCAAAATCCTGACGCGTAATTTCCGGACACCCTGTATACGTATTCTGCCCAACATTTGACGATTGCACCAAAAAAAATGTAAAAAAAAATGAAAAAGACCACGCGAATTTCCCTACATGATCAAAAAAGGGGCGGTGCTGAAGCAATCCTCTCTCTGCTCTCTCTCACTCTCTTCTTCCCATTGCAGTCCTATATGCCAGGTCAATACTTGTACTTGATAGATCGTGTGATATCAGCAAAGAGTATTTATCTAACGCATGATAGTTATAGGTGTCATCATCTAAATTTTTCTCGCCTGACTCAATTTCAACATAATGCGATAGTACCATAGATAAGTATTTTATGAATACTCTTGGATATAAGCGTGACTATTGGAGTAAATTGGAGGTTGGCTGGGGGTCTTTAATCGGTGATTACTACATTAGTATAGAGAGTGTGGCCACCTTCTATTGTTTTTTTTTAAACATTAATGGCATCAGTAGTTAATAATCCTGATATTTTCCATATTTCCGTAAAAATAGCCAATTGTCCATTAGAGTCATTACACCAATTTATATTGAAAACATTATTTGTATGTATTTTCTCATTGGCAATATTAAATATGCACTCATCACGTGTTCAAATTGCAAAATTGTTAGACAAAATAAAAAAATCACAAGCGCTAAATATTTATTCATAATAGAAAAAATTGTGGATGGGTGTACCTAATAATTGCATTTGAACGTGGTCTTTAGTTCTGATCAACTTTTTTCAATAATAATTTCTGATTTTCTCCATAAGAACAGGGTGTTTTATAATTGCGTACTTCAAATTTTTTGGGCGTATTCCTGAGCTAATTTCATGAAAAAAAGTTCATATGAACGTGGGTCCGAAAACGCATGGTTTTCAAGAGACATGGAGTTGAACTTTTGAAAAAATGGGTGTTTTACGAATGTTCCAAATATCCTTGAACCGATTTTATCATTTGACAGATCATTTTTTTTTAATGAAAGCCTAATGTAGCCTTAGCTAGATAGAAATTATAAAGACCAGTGCCCGACGGCCATCTTACCGAATATTTTTGGTGAATTAAACATACGAAAATACAAATTTTTTACCTCTTAGAGTTTTTTCGTATCTGGCCTGTTTGTCAAAAACAAAAAAAACTTTTAAACTTCGCAAATTATTGTTATACTTTCTTTACACGGGTAAAGTATTCTACAACAAATGAAACGAGGCCAGATACAAAAAAGAACTATGGGACAAAGAGGCTGTATTTTTGATTGAGTCATTGAAGAAAAAAATGAAAATCACAATAATGTCAGTTGCGTACATTTTTTTTTCAAGTTCAACACCCCATTTCTCAAAAACAATGCACTTATCCGGACCTAAGTTTATATGTTTTTTTTTTTCGTGAAATTTGCTCAGGAGTACGTCCTTAAATTTGATGTAGGCAATCAGGAAACACTCTGTACACTCCACGGAATGTTTTAAAGTTACATCAGGACGTTGCACCTAATGAATATCGAATCACCATAGTTTAACACCAACATTTTTAAATATTCTGAGGAGTAAAGAATTTAAAAACATGATGTTTTTCCAAATTATTGTAGCTTGATTCATTGTAAAAACACATTTTAAAAAACAAAAGGGGAATCAACAAATCAACGGATATACTCTCTGCACCTCACTTTGCAAACTAAATATTTCTTGCACAAATATTTGAGGTAACCAAAGCATTTTACAATAAAATGTATAAAAAGGTGGCTGAACCCGGGAAAAGCCAACGGGCTAGACGTTTTCTCGAATGAAGCTACTTTTATTGGTGAATGGGTCGTAAATCACCATCAAAGAACTATTTTGAATAATTAGTCTTTGCCACACTTCTGGCTGATTACAATTTCAAGAAATCTAGAACAATATACCCCGTAGCGTTAAATTCTGGGAAATATGCATTTTGTTAATATTTCTGGAAAATTCAGAAATACATGGAGACATTCAAAATAAACGTTACAACAAAAATATCGAATTAAAAAAAATATCCATTGAATTGTTAAAAACAAATTGAAGAATTCTAAAAAGATTTCACAAATAATGCCAGCCTTTTTCAATGAATGTAGGTATGTAATTCAATGAACTAAACCTAACATCTACATGCTTAGCAAAACTTGATTTTGTGTGAAAAAATCACTATCATACAGGGTGTCACAGAAAGAATGGGACATGCGGTAACAGCAGATTCCTCACACAAAAATATTGTGATCGCACCCAACTTGTCTATCCCGAAAGTTGATATGAATAGAGATACAGGGTATCAGAAATGAATTTTCATTTTTGATTTATTTAAATAAATTTCGAAATAATCGAGTGATATTGATGAGATTTGGTTTATTATGGGGGTTGTTTGATATGCAAAATTCAAATCTGAGCACGGAATTGCTTTTATTTGTAAGGGGCGCCACTTACACACCCTTTCACTCATTCAAATAATCATAACTTTTTTGTACGCACCCGTATATTTCTTTGAAATTGAAAAACTGATTTCTCCATCCCATTTATATGAAAAAGGTATACTTTGTAGAAGTGGCTACGAGCAACCTTTTTCAAGATATTTGAACTTAAAGTAATCCATGCAATGTGGTTTCAAATGGAAAATTTTGAAAATAAACATAGGGAGCTTTGAAAACGGTGTTATCATGTTAATTCTGACATTAGCTTGATTGCTCAATTTCTTTTGATTAAAAAAAATGTAATCTGATTTTACCAAGAAAAAAAAATGAAATTTGTTTGAAAAATGTTCTCCATTTTTTTCTAGTTTTTTTTTATAAGAAACATTGAACATCAAGACGCTTATTGTCAAAATTAACTTGACAACGGCATTTTCGATGCCCCCTATGTCTAAATTTTACATTCGAAACCACACTGCATGGATTACAGTGCAAATATCTTGAAAACGGCTACTCCACATTGGCTCATATCAACTTTCGGGATAGATAAGTTCGGGGCGACCGTAACATTTTTGTGTGAGGAATCTGCTGTTACCGTATGTCCCATTTTTTCTGGGACCTCAAAATCATTTTTAAAAGAACTAATCATTTTCTGTCATTTTGACACGTTCATCATTCGATGACATTATGATCTCACTTTCGCTGTGAGTGCAATAAACCAAATTCTAATAAACAAAATCAATGAAGGTTGAACGATCATAGCGGCGACGGTGTCTCTTCGATTTTTTTTTATGCTTTTCTACCTCAGAAAGTCGACTTTCTATACTCCGTATAAAAGGGTGAAATATTTCCATTATTCCCGGAAATGTCCATTATTTATTTCAATTAGCTATCAAATATTTCCTCTTACAATACTGCCATTTATTTTACAGTGGATAAGTAGTTGTAGACGCAAAGGTATTTTATTTATAAAATGATATTATTCAATAATATGTACATTCAGTGTTTCTACGGATTGGGTTTCGGCGTTTTCGGTAAGGTAAAATGACAAACATTTTCCGAGTTAGATTCTGATATTCTGGGAATCGCTCCTGCCTCTAAAACTAAGATTTTGAGAAAATGGGCGAAATCAATTAATTGTTTGATATACAGGTGGGGTTTGGAATTATTGATCTAGTGAAAATTGACAAGAGTAAAGTACCTTTGTTTTGAAAGATAGGTATCAGAAAAGTTTATTGAGAGAATTTGTTTAGAATAAATTTGCCACCGGTATCTTTGAAAGTCTTTCTTGCTCTCGAAAGAAATAGTCAATTTTAGTTGAGAAATTTTGTTGCAAACAATTTTGCAAGAAAAACATTATTTATGGTAATTCTCAATCATTGTAAAATTTTTAATCTTTTTTTTTAAATTCCCCATTCCAATTCCGATAGTATGGTGGTCACTAATTGGGAATACGGATCGTAAGGTAAGAGTGACGTGAGATAGGCAAGAATTTTAAGAAAGCTAGTGCAAAATCTCAAACTCATATACCTACCTAACGTAGGTGTTTTAAAATGTTTTTAGAAAAAAATCCTTTTCAATATCGGTTACTATGAACAATAACAACAATCTACCAGAGTTTAAACAAAATCGGTGACGTGAATTGTTTTCACCTGACACACTTGAGAATACTCTCCCATACAAATCCAAAGGCTATAATCAACATCTTCAAAGCAGTTCAAAAACCAAATCACCCCATCTGTTGGTACTTGAAAGTTCTACTTTGACCAGAGCCCTCTGCTATCTATATATCTAAGTTTGTGATTATGGTGAATATCGAATATTTTTTGGGCGAATCTAGTTACCGTCCCCGATTGTAGGTGGAAACATCGATTTGGAGATGTTTGAGGACGGGAGAATTCTTGATACAGTCTTATTATAAAATGCTATCAGAAATGGTAGCTCCTCTTACAAATTTGACGAATGAGAACACTAAATTCAACTGGACATCAGAATGTCAACTTTCCTTTGAGAAAGTTGAAAATGCTCTTGTTAGTGCACCAATTTTAGCCTGTCCTGATTTTGAAAAACCTTATATTCTTCACTGTGACGCAAGTTGGTAGAAGCTTGGTTGTACTAACTCAAGAATATAATGGTAAATGTAACGTTGTATGTTATCTTTCGAGAACTTCGAATAAACATGAAATGAAGTATTCGGTGACGGAGAAAGAACTACTTTGTGTCAAATGGGCAATTGAGAAACTACGATGTGATTTGGAGTTAGCGGAATTTACAGTCGTTACGGATCATAGTAGTTTGATTTGGTTAAATAATTTGAAAAATCCACTAGGGCGCTCAGAAAGATGGTCCTTACGATTGCAACAATATCGTTTTAAAACAATTCACAAGCGTGGTGTTTTACATACGGTTCCAGACTGTTTATCGACAGATCCTTTTGGATTGGATACTATAGATTCTATCAAATTGGCAAACTCAATCAATTTTGAAAATAAGTGTGACTGGTATAACGGAATGTGTGACAAAATTTCAGAACAACCTTTGAAATACCCACTTTTGCGAGTAGATTTAGATGGTATAATCTTCAAATACGTTAATGACAATAATTTCAATGAAACTTTTGATAAATGGAAAATTGTTTTACCAAATTCAGAAAGATCCAGAATTTCATATGAATGACATTGATTTATACCGGTTGTAGTGGATTATTCTAGCAAGTTCACACTAATATCTCCTTTAAGAACTGCTACTGCGAAAAAACTTGCTAAATTGATTGAAGATAATGTTTTTTTAATTTTTGGAGTTCCAGAATGTCTAAGAACTGATAATGTTGGTCAATGTCACTTTCTTGACTGATTCATTATATAACCCAGGACCAAACTTTACTGAACGATGTAACAGAATAATAAAGACGATGACTCGTTTGTATATAGACGGTCATCAGAAACAATAGGACAAAAATCTATCTCAACTTTCTTGTGCGTTGCGAACGGCGAAATCTGAAGTTAACAAAAATACACTATATTTCGTAAATTTTGGGCATAAGATGGTAACAGATGGTAAAGATTATAAGGACATGCGTAAGAGACAATCTTTAGATCAAAGCACATCTATCGACAATACTCAAGATCATAGTCAAGAATCAGTAGTAGCGGAATTGGAAAAAGTAGTTGGTGGGAAATCAAGTAAGCTGAAGGATTTACACATTTTCGCGGAAAAGAGACTTGAAAATGCTCACATGAAATCTTCTACAAATTATGATTTGCGACAAAGACCAGTTCAATTTGAGGAAGGACAATATGTGTGGGAGAAAGAGTATAATCTTTCAGACAAAAGTAAAGGTTATTCCGCGAGAATGGATAAAAAAAATTCAGGACCGTATAGAATATCTCGTAAGTTATGTGTAGATATGTATGAGTTGGTGGATGGTGATGGACGAAGTTTAGGAAAATGGAATGTACAGGATTTAAAAGAGGATAGAGCTCGTTTAGATGATCAACCTGAACATAGAAAGTCTAGTCGTAGGAAATGTGATGTAGACAAGTCCTATAATATGTTGGTGGACAGTTTGTACATTTTCTTAAAGTTTCTTTGAAATTTTCTCAGGAGGAGGATGGTAATGTTACGATTATATTTCTTCAAAATTTAATTGGTGGACAAAAGATGTTTTCAGGGCGAGAATACCTTTGCCTTTAATATATCCTTTTTTGCCACCACCAACTCAGGCGTATTTTGTAATACCGTGAAGTGACACCCTAACACAAGAAAAAACGGTATCAGGGGATCCAAATTTTATTCCGGTATAATAAACGCTTTGAATTACAAGATTTTTTTGGGTATTTCGCCAAACCCTATCAAACATCGATCAAACTAGTGTTTATACACCCGATCTTCTATATTATAATAATAAACGGTTTGAAGTTTGGGAATGGACATCAAAGAACTGATGTGAATTGTGACGTGATCCCCAATATATGAGCACGTTCTACATTTTTCAGCACAATGGGTACAGCTAAGGATGTCAAAACGGCATTTGGAAGCAGTTTTGGAAAAATATACTGCCTTGATATTGAAAATTTAGAGAGAGACAGCGACTTCAAACTTTCAGGGTGTAATAAGGGTGAAAAGACCTTCCAAATGCGATATCACTCGATCCACCTTTCCATTTGAGTTTCTCGTTTTAAGAGGCGCCCAGCATTTTCAGCTGTGACTACTATGTTTAAAAATTCAGAGCGTCCTCACATATGGTGTGTCCAAATCTCGTTCTTATATATTGAACGGTTCAAACGGTATAACTTTGACTGCATCAAGGCTATACAGGGTGCTACAGATTCGAGTGCATGCATGGGGATCTCAGTTATCATGAGAGATACAGTGTCGGTTGGATGGATGCAAAATTGCGCATTTTTATCCCAAGAAAATGCCATTTTGAAATTTGGAAAATTCCGACTACTTCCGCAGATATTCGAAAAAAAACCGAAATTTCGCAAAAACGTTTTTATTATCTCCTGCGTTTGTTTGAGAAGACATTCTGGAATAAATTACACTTTGTTATTGCCACTTTTTCTTCTCTTCAAGATGGTGGTATTAAATTGCAAAATCTGACGTTTCGTCTTCGAGCTGCCATCACCAACTTTATTTTTTTAAAGACGGACCTGGATTTCTTATTTTATTTTTAGTTATATTTTGAAGTCATTAAGGCATTGATGTTAAAAGATAAGGGTGTAGAGTGATGGGTTGCCTTAGAAACCTCAATATTTTCCATTATTATTCACCCATTATTGTTATTCTCAATATTTTCTTAAAATGGCAATATTTTCAAACAGTTTTGCAGAAATGGATTCAGTTTTTTATATGTATTTCTTTTATTTTCCATGTCATTTGTGGATTTGATTTCATTTCATTGAATGTATCGTTATTGGATGTTATTTCGATTTTGGTTCAGTCAATTGGTGTTGTCAAGCTGTACAGATTTTTTCATAAGAATAACGTGTCGGATGAAGATGGATTTATGAACCAAACTATGTGTTAGGGAGACAATGGTTGCTTAAATAATTTTCTCTGCTATTATTTTTCAGATGCGTATTTTTCTCGACGGTTGCGATACCTTGATGCCTTAAGGACGTCAAAACATAAATAAAAATTAAATAAAAAATCCAGGTCCGTATTTTAAAAATGATCTTGATGACGGCCGCTCAAAGATGAATCGTCAGATTTCCAATTTGATAACGTCATATTGTAGAGGAGAAAAAGTGGCAATGAGAAAGGGTAACTCATTTCAAATTATCTTCTCAAATACACTTCGGAAATGATACTAACTTTTTTGCGAAATTTCGATGTTTTTCGAATATCTTCGGAAGAAGTGGACATTTTTCAAATGTCAAAATGACATTTTGTTGAGCAAAAACATGCGCAACTTGGCATCCATTAAATCGACCCTGTATCTCACATAATAACTGGGATCCCCATGCATGCACTCGAATCTGTGGCACCCTGTATAGCAACTCTGGATTGATCATAACAGTAGGCCACCATCATCAGTACTATACAAGCCAGAGTCGCGTTATTCGACTTCAGATAATGATATGGATTAATAGGCATTAATCGGAATGTCCATCCATCCATTATTATCATTTTATTCTTCGACTTCTTCATCTAAGTCGACAGTTATTGAACTCAATAGAGAAGCAATTTGCCTCTTTCTTCCAATCAGTAAATTTTAGAACCATGTGAGGTTTGCAGCAGTTTCATTTCTTTCCCCCTGCCTGAATGTGACAATGAAGCTTTTTAGCTCAAGGTTTTCCAGATTATTCGTGAAACTTTTACTTGATGCCTTTGGAGATCACAAATGAGAAAATTATAATCTTTTTTTGGGAGTTATAGAAATGCTTCTCTTCTTCGTTATACCCATGTCGGGTCTTTTGTAGTCGACTGTCTGTTGTTGTAAGGACCTCATTATTAAAATAAAAAAGAATAATTGCGGTAACGAGTCTTTTGTCTGGCTTGACTATGAACCCACGGGAGATGTTGATATGGGGGTGAATGTGGTAAGCACTTGGGGCCCATTGTGTACCTCCAAGAGGAGCTTCCGAAAGAAAAGAGGTTGCTCTCTTGGACCATTGTCGTCAAGCCTTAGCCATTCAGCGTAGGCGACAACGTAGTCGTCAAGACACAGCAATTGAGCTCAGGCGACAACGTTGTCCAAGGGCAGTCCCTCTGACCTCTTCTATATACCGCAGTTCCAACTAAGGTGCTGATGAACATCACCCAGTATTAGTATTGAACATGCTAGATCCAATAACTTAGGATAAATTATTAACATTTTGAGTGTCAGTGATCAATAATAGTACAGCCTACTCAATTTTATCAGTCATTATCTACCCATTATTATTTGTTTTAATATGTATTATAATGAATTATTATCATAATATACATATTATGAATCAAATCATAATTGTAACCATCATTATTATGCATTTCTATGCATGCATTTTAACGTTAAAACGCATGTTTCTTAGTTCACCAGAATTGTGTAATTCGGCTTTTGTGTGTTGATGTTTATCAACCCATTATTAAAGAATTTGTTGGTGAGGGTGGAAAATGCCATAGCACTGCATTATGATGACTCAACACTTAATCATCATAATTGATATGCGCTTGTCAACCCATTATGCTTTTATTGATGGGTACTTACCATTACTATTAACATGTAATTCTATTGCATGCATTATTATTGATAACACATGTTACCTAGTTCACGCTAGAATCGCCTGCTTTGCTTCTATTTGGTTGATGCATGTCTATCCGACAATATGGCAATCAATGATCAACACTATCATAATTTTTATTTAATTTTTTTGGAGCAACGCGTGTTGCCTAGTTTTGCCATATCGGATGATACAGCATTTGTTAGGTTAAAGCGTATTAACCAGACACAATATTTCAGATCCATTCCATCATCTCATCATCATGTAAACACGGGGAACGGTGACCCAATCCCCAATTACACATATCCATACCGAGAGCACGAAACATCAGGAACGATTCAAGCGCGCATATCAGGAAAAATAGATAAGAGGCAACGGTTTTTGGTTGTGATCAGTCTGAACAATTCGAGCCGGAGTCGGAAACTCGGAAACTACAATGCTGTAATTCTATTGAGGCCAGCGAAAGAAAATCGAAAACCAGGTCCTGCGGATTTGAGGAAGGTGTGTCTGCTAGCTTGTGGAAGAACAAATGTAGTCCTCAAATGTAGTCCTCAACGTCGAGATCGTAGATGATAGTAACTTGAATCCAATGCCTCCTTCTGTCATATGGACTATGACAAGAGCCTCCAATGACCGTTTGAGGAAATGTTGGCCTTACAGGTCTAGTAAGAAGGTTCTGTCATCGATGTTTCATACTAGATTTAGGCAGTTGTTGAAAGTTGTCTTTTTGTAAGTAAGTGCCAAGTTGGCTGATCGATTAAGGTGAAATTGGCACTGTCCACTGGTCCCACATAATCCATGCTTTGCTTACATGGCGATACAGCAGAAAGATTTGAGGTTTCAAAGATGTAAGTTGAGGATCATATCTCCAAATGGTGGAAAGTCCTCCTTCTAAGCTGAAGATGATTACTGCAGGCACCTGTCCTTGAGGTTCTCGTTCTGATAGAGCCAAGATATACTTAGTGGCTTAGAAACCCGAACACTCAATTATCTTCCATAAGATTCATTGTAAGAATGCTCTGATATAAAGATTTATATCTTCCTTGAAAAAGAAGCTATCATGTTAGCTCAAAAATTGAAATGTTCAGAATGGATGGATTGTATAATTCACAGAGTGTTTCAAAGTTTCCTGGAACGAAAGTTGAGTCATTCATCGAGCCTTGAACATGAGGTTCGTCCAAGAGACAATGAATTTCAGCGACTCTAACGTTTTGGAGAAGCGAAGATGGAAAGAAAAAAACGAGATTATGAAGATATGAGAATATCAGATTGAATTACGATTACCAAATATGTTGTCAATGTGGAAGTAGGAAAAAAGGACTGATACGTGTTCCATCGACACACCGTTGGGACTGGCATATTATACTAAGCTCCGTGCTTGTCAACCATCGTGTCGGTGTTGATGAGGATCCACTTCTTCTTTATTGTGGGTATCCATCTATTTTGTATTTAAATTCCTGCAAATCAATTTTGAATATGTATCTGGAGTTATATCCAGGTTATTATTATTTTTCAATCAAAAATAGTAACTATCACTTGAATTATAGCTTTCTTGATCGATAGAAATTTGTTTTTCCATTCATATTTCATGTGCAATATCGTCAAACCACTCACGAAGGACGTGGCATACATACTGAAAATGCATTTTGCATGACAGACATTTTATGCTCAGACTAGCGGATTCTGATTCTGCTAAATTTCACCTTGGCAGCGATTAGATTTTTGATGGAAGCTGCCGCTGTACTGAGTTTCAACGTAGCTATGCCAGCTTTCATTTGTATTCATCACATTGAAACATACATCAGACCAGTTAAATGTTTTTGCGATGAATACAACACGTAATGGACAAATGTCATCCATAGATAGCAAGTGAAATATTTATTATCGAATATACTATACCTACCTAGGTATAAAAAATCAATATTTTTAATTTCACTTACAAAAAGCTGATGCGTATTCTTTTTGAAATATAGTGTTTTTTTCAGTAAATTCAAGTACCTACTACTAGAAAACGACCTACATTTTCCAAAATAATCGCGTGCATGCGAAAAAAAGATGGTAAGTCACGTTCAATTGAATTAAAATGTTATGGGAGGTCACTGACACTTTGTTTGATTCGATGTTATAATTTTTATATTTTGGTTGAAGTAAAGGTACCTTGAATAATGACATATTGTCATTGATGATAACATTACATTACAATGTTTATTTTCCGGTTGCAGCCTCCATATAATGGAATAGAGGACGCCATGAATGAAGCTGCTTAACACTTGACAATTACATTAGCTCAAAGTTGTCATCTGTGTTTCTGTCTACAATCTAGGCTCTCAATGCGTGGATTGAAATTCTCCAAATATTGTACCTATACCTATATGTCACAGACTATGAATTCCAGCGGCACTAATGGTTCGGAGGAGATGTAAATTCAAATCAAAATTTATCTTTCATAAGATTCTTTGTTAAGATGATCTAATATAAAGATTTATATCTCCATTGAATAAAAAGCTATCATGTTAACAAAGAAATTAAAATGTTTAGAATGAATAAATCTACAATAGTTTGGCATGAGAAAGTCAATAATTCTTTGTATAATTCACATAATTTTTTAAAGTGTCCTGCAACTGGAATGCAGATCAAATAACCATGTTGGCTCCCAGATTTTGAAACACTTGGTGGATTATACAAATGAAAAATCGACTTTGTTCATGACAAAGTATTGTGGCATCATTCGGCCTGAATAATTTGAAGTCCACATGATATTTTCTTTTTCAGGAGAGGAACTTTTTCAGGAGAGGAAGTTTACATTGAATTTTATGAAAGATAAATCAGTGTTTGTGTTTCTATTTCACCGAGACTTTTCACTAAAGAAGCCGGCCTAAAAATGGTCACAAATTCATTTTCATCAGGAGACTGCGTAAGCGCACGAAATATTGGTCACAGCGTAAGTGTCAAAGTCAAAATTTTTGGTAATTATTATATAGGGTTTTCCAATAACAACGCTCGATCTTTGGCAACAGCGCATTGGGAGGTCGAAAGTCACATGCGTTATCTCTGATAAGAAGTATTTAGTTATACTTAACATTTATGATGGAAGAAACGGCGCCAGCGTGTCGAAATCGTGAAAACTTATTACCAAAACCAACGTTTTATTCCAAAACTGGGCAGTACTTCATATTTTAATAGGTGAATCTGCCGAACTGGCGAAACTGGGACTAAGAAAGGACGAAGCTGGATTGGAAAATACATCGCTACCAACGATCAAACTATTGAAAGATACAGTAGCTAAAACATGGTAAAGCTACACAGCGACAGGTGGAGCAATCGAAACGACTACAACACATCGAGAGCTCTGTGGTCAAACTTGGATATGGAAAAAACAGGGGAAGTACTAAAGCAGAGCAAATCCTCCGTGAGCACCCTTGTGGGAGTAATCACAGGACACTGTGAAATCGGAATCATGCTCCGAAAATGAGGCCTAGGAACCGATGAGCTTTGCAAGGACTGCATCGAGGAGGATGAGACGATACATCTACTGTGCCACCGCCCAACTCTGAAGGAAGAACTCCTCAGGAATATGGGACAATCCTACCTTGAAGACTTGGAGGAAGCGGCAAATGTAGACATCGTGCTAATTCTGAACTCCTTAAAAACCATGGGATGGTTTAGAACGATGAAGAGAAAGGCTGCAGGTTAAGACCAAGGGGACACCTCTTCAAACAAGGGATCACAATGAGCCATTTGGCCTCCGAGTGCAGGCAATGCGAAGCAGGAAACTGTGGGCCAGGGCATACCCTTCGCAACCTAACCTAACCTAACAGGAGAATTGAAAGCAACTGAATAGGTATAAATTTTCGAAATTTTCAATCATAACTATGAATGTCAATGAAGTCAAAAGAACAAAAAAATGTTCTAAAACTGTCAAACCAATAATCTTCGAACAGTAAACCAGCAAGCTCGATTTACTACGGACAAATGGCGAGGATACCGTGATACGGCACTGCAAGCAAAAACCGCAACAAGGAGCTTTATTCCCAAGACATTGAAAAATGGGTATCGTGCTTGAGCCATTCTGTTTTGACTGACGAATTTTGTGCGCAAACAACATTATTTTTTCCTTGTTATCCCTGCTTTTCAATGGGACAGCCTTACACCTTTATTCATACATCTATTTGAGAGGTCAGTGGTCTGATTATGGTGCTTATGATCGTCCAACGGAGTCCTCAATTCGCCGTTCAATGCGGATATTCAAGTGACAATTTTTTAAACAAAATGTAACCATACATAATGTTTTGACATAATAATTAAATTATGACACTTTTATCTAAAATTTTTATTCTATTACAATTTAAAGATCGAGCGTTCTTATTGGGAAACCCTATATTTAGTAGAGACTCGATAATCCAATCCAATGATATGCCTTCTTCTTTGAAGGACGTAGATAGCAAGAGAACGCAGCGCATTTGGGGCCCTTATCGTGGTTTCTTTTGTTGGTATTTTAACTCTACCAACACGGGACTTCAAGTTTGCAATAGTTCTGATATGATACGAAATTGAATGCTCACATCTAACATAAATTGCATCTAAGGCTCAGGAACATGCGCCATTTAACGACCTCCAGATTTACCAAAAAAAGCTCTTACACTTTGGGACACTCTCAAGTCACTGGCGCTCCAAAAGTGTTCAGTCAAAGCTAAACCGTTAATTTCCATTATTGTACCATCCGTAAATCTACCATTGCAGTCTGCTCATGAAGTTCGCGAACAATTGCTAGAGGTCAATGGTCTTTTCACTTTTTTTTTTAATTTTTGTAAATTGAAGCAAGTTACATATTTTGCGGCTAAATACAATTTTTAAATTCGCGATGACGTTTTTTTCTTCAACTTCAGGTGAATTCGAGTAATCTGCCTCTGTAAATCCTGTTTCAACTGCTATATTGCTGGAATAGTTGGACAGCAATACTTTGAAAACCAAAACACATAAAACTGTGACATGAAAGACCCTGCTCAAAGAAAGAAATGAACATTGAAATTATTGTCGTTGGCGACACGTTGCGGTGCTCACAATGCCACATCACAATCTTTGCACTTGAATTACTTTGAAACGGTTAAAGCTAGAAGCCTGAAATTTTGACAGTGTGATAATGTTGAAAGGTTATCGAATTAATTTTAAAAAATTGGGAAAAGCGAATGTCGCGAACTCTTTGCCCACACAACCCATTTGCACTTTGTTTTTCTTTCAAGTGAATAAGAGATCGCGAGCCTTTCGAATGAAATGGGTAGGTAATAACTTTTGTTGCCAGCTTGGAAGTCTAACCCATAATCGTTAGTTTATTTCGTAAATACGTACGTATTTATTCTAAACATACTGTTCTGTAACTGAAATATACATTTGGAAATTTATGGAAATATTGGAAACATAGATTTCAAAGAACCATGTTTATTTTTGAGAACGTTTATCAAGACTTTCAACAAAAAGTTCTGGATATGTAACTGAGAATATCAAATTCAAATAAATATTTATTGAAACGATATAAACAAAAAACTATTTAACAGAAGCCCTTTTGGGGTTCAACAAATCAGTTTGTCACATCTTAGTCTGAATTTGGAAACAGCAGGAGGTCACCGTCCTATAATACCTCTTTCTTCTCTATACAGGGTTATTCACGTTATTCGACACGAAACATTATGGCCGAAGTATATGATTTTGAAAAAGTTTTTTTTTCTGGATGGATAGGGACCCTTTAAGGCTACATTTTTAAAATATTTTCATGTTATACAGGGTGTCCCAAAAAAACACGAAACGCATCAAAGTTGTATTTTTTCAAATGGAACCCCCTGTATATTAATTGATATTCCAATTCTTTTTTCAATTTGGAACAAAAATTGTAATACAACTAATGTTCCTAAATTCAACTCAAACTATTCAAGTTAGAGAAAAATGGATTGCACATTCCTATCTTAACTTTTCAAGAGCTGTTCAAGGAGATTAAATTCATTCTTGTGAAAAAATGTCAAATTGTGCCGAAAAAAGTTGACAGTCGACGGTACCTTCTATCCAAATGACAGAAGAGCTCTTGAAAAGTTAAGATGGGAAAGTGCAAACCATTTTTCTCTAACTTGAATAGTTTTAGTTTTATTGCATGTCAAAGTTGCAAAAATGCCATTTTTAAAACGCGATATCTCGATAACGGTTGAATTTAGGAATATTAGTTGTATAACAATTTTTGTTCCAAATTGAAGAAAGAATTGAAATATCAATTAATATACAGGGGGTTCCATTAAAAAAAATACAACTTTGATGCGTTTCGTGTTTTGGGGACACCCTGTATAACATGAAAATTATTCAAAATGTAGCCTTAAAGGGTCCCTTTCCATCCAGAAAAAAAAACTTTTTCAAAATCATATACTCCGGCCATAATGTTTCGTGTCGAATAACGTGAATAACCCTGTATATTCACTGTCATTATCTTCCTCCTCCTCCTCTGCTGCTTTCTTCTCTACATATTATCTGTCTTTATCAAGCGCGAATGATCTACCAATGCTGAGCCAGTATCGGTATTCAACACGATTTCCAGATTTCGTAGGTTTCATAATCATAATTTTCAAGTCTCACAAGGAAACTAATTCAGGAATTCTTGTGTAGAATCCCATTGAATATCAGACTTTATACAGTGCGGCTCTAAAAAGTCTCCCCCTTCCAACTTTTGTACCGTTTAATATATGCAAACGAAATTTGGACACACCATATGTGAGGACCTTCTGCATTTTTTGACATAGTAGTGACAGCTGAAAATGTCAAAATGACAGCTTGGCGCCATTTTTATTAAAAAAATCAAATAAAAAGGGGGGATACTTTGAAAGTCTGCAAAAGGTGAAGTGAGGTCATTTTTGACTGCCAGTCACCTGACATCTTACTGTCGTATATGTTCACCTATAATTTAATCAGCGATTTGCAAATCAAAAACATACACGTTGAATTTGTTCAGTGTTTTCCAAAATTTCTGATGTATTTAATGCCAGCATTTTGGAATATTTTGGAATTATGAATATCTTTCGATGCGTCGCATGAAAATTGCCTTCTACCTGGATGAAAACAATAACGAGGCATCATCCGAATTCAAAATAATATGCAAACAGTGTGTAACTGATTAACAGCCAAATGGAATAAATTGGATAATTATTGATAAATGGGGACGTTTTCAAAAAAACGCTGGGACACGCCGATTTTTGGATGTGCATTTTTTCCAGCAAAACATTTTTTACAGGGTGTCATGTAACAGTGGCTGATACCAACTTTCTTATTTTGAATACAACACATAGTTTATAATTCAATTTTTGGATTCTTTAGACAATTCTAGACATGTTTCATGTACAATATGCTATACCCATCTTTAACTGTTCTGGAAATATCAAGTGTTTTCAAATTTATTGCAAAAATCAAACTATTTTATGAAAAAAAATCGCTTGAACACACTCACCAAGTAGTGATACTGTCTATTTCTCAATAATGTAAAAAAGAATTAAAATCAAGTCTACTGTCATGGAGTCAGAAAATCTTTTAACATTTATACATCAGTATAGAAACACACGCCTGAAATGGTTTTCACTTAATTTCTTATTGTCAAGATCCAAACGGGAAATGAGTATTCATTTTGTTCCAGCGAAATCCTATTTTTTTTATTTTGGTAATAGAGTGAAGTGGGCTAAATGTAATCACGGGGCAAGTGTTAACACGCCACCTGTATTTTTTCGTATAAAGTTTTCAAACTTTCATTGTCCAGAATTCACCCTTTTTACACCCTTTGTTTTTTTTCATCAAGCTCTTTCAGTTCCAAGTTGAGAATATTTACAATTTTTTTGTCTGCATTTATACTTGTTTTGTGAGCGCCGTTCACGATTTTCAATTTCCAGTCACTACCGCAAATATAACAATATACTGAGTGTCTGTAAAAGGTCTTCACAAAATATCACCACATATTTCTGAGGTCAAAATAAGCCGATTCAAAGCAACTTAACTGTTTCCAAAATTGCTTCGTTTCCTATATACAGGGCGATAAACTTAAAAAATAAAAATAGGATTTTTCAAAATGTTTGAACATTTCATAACGTATTCAAACTTAGTACCCAGATGTTTTTTGGGATGCAAAACCTGAATATGGACACCATTTCTTTGTGCCCATTAGAGGGCGGTGCACACAGCACTTCCAATGAGTTGAAATAACTTTTTGCCAGTGTAGTATCATTTTTTTTGCGAAGAAAATGATTTCTTAGACATTTTCAGGCAAAAAATGTACTTTTGTTATAACACGCCAAAGGGACTCGTTTCCGAGATATTTTGATTTTTAGTTGTCGATGCCTTAACGGATTATTCAGATGACTTTGATAAAAAAAATTGTCACTTTCTAGGCTGAAATCTGGTTAGTGGATTGGTAGTGTTTGAATTTCAGAGATTGACAAAGCTTCCTGGGGCAAAAAAATCATATCAAGATTATGATCAATATCGGCTCACCTCCACGCCCATGGAATGATATCAATTTTGATTTTGCTGGTTCTTTTGCTCTACAAAGCTATGTCAACCTACAAAATCATAAAACTACTAATTCACTGACCACATTTTATCCTGAAGAGGAGTAATTCGATAACTGCTTACTCTAGCAGATTATATTGAGAGTATTTTTTTCACTTAAAAACGTTTCAAAAATCATTTCATTTACAAAAAAAGTAAAAAGCTATACTGACAAAAAAGTTATGGCCAATTTAAACTACCAGAAGTGTAGTGTGCAGCGCCCCCTAACAGCCACAATGAAAAATGGTTCATATTCAGGATTTGCATTCCAAAGAACCACGAGGTAACAGTTTTTAAAGAAATACGTTGAAAAACGTTCACACATTTTGAAGAATTTGATTTTCATTGTTCAACTTTACCACCCTGTATCTAAAAAATGGAGCAATTTTGGAAAAAGGTAAGTTGCTTTAAATCGGCTTATTTTGAATTCAGGAAAATGTGTAGTATTTTGTAAAGACCTTTTACATACACCCTGTAGTTTTGATACTGATACTACTAAATCAAGATATCGTGTTGATTTTTTTGTTGAAACTAGAATTTTTTATTCTATTCCAAGCCGTGATCACATTTGCGGAAATGTCTTTTTATTTTCGCTTACAAAACAAAACGCAGATCGAAGATTAATCCAATATCTATTATAGAATAAAACAAACTGTGTTCTGAAAACGAACCCGATATCTCTTTTAGTTCTCTTGATATAGGCATTTAAAGTTCATCTATCATTTTTTTGATAACACTTACCACACTTCACCCTTCATCTGAAAACACTGAATATTTCCTAAACAGTTCAAGATAGGTATAAGACATTGTTCATGAAATACATCTAGAATTTTCTAAAGAATCTAAAAATTGAATAATATACAGGATGTTGTATTTTAGAAAAAATGGCATTAACCACTATTACAAGACACATCCTGTATGAAATGTCTTTGCTGAAATAATGCACAACTGAAAATTCCAATCGACGTGACGTGTCCGAGCATTTTTCCGAATACGACTCCATTGTTTTGTTATCGAATTTATTCCATCTGGCTCATACACACTGTGTATGAATAGTAAGTGCTTATCCTTGACTATAAAAAAAATTTGTTAATTGTGTAAAAACAGGTTTTCCAAAAACTATCATAAACACATCTAGTATTTGAATCAGTGGTAGACAAGCACTGCAAGCATTTATCGCTCGGTACTCAACGGGTGTGGGTTCAAATAGCCGGCGGTCTGGTGCAATTTGTGGTGAAATTTGAAAACGAACGAATTTGTGCAGAACTTGCAAATTTGACTGAGAATCTGTTGCTCGAGTGTAGAGTGGCTTTGGAGATTTTAGTTGGGTTGTTTATAGGTAAGGATAGAATTATGAATGTATACAATTTTTTCTCCTTAGGTTTGATTCAAATAGCCAAAAAAACAAATTAATGTTTAACATTTTCTGATAAAAATACATACATACATTTCTTATCAACGTTATACCCCACCTAGTTTTGAACTTGTAAAGTCTGTGAATTTTTACCTAGTTCAAAAGGATTGTAAAAACAAAAAATCTTAACCTATTTGGTTTATTTTTCATCTTCTTGGTTAGTTTAGCATACTTTGTTTCACCTTCAGATATATTAATAGTTCGATTTTATTGCATGTTGACTTTTTTTTCCATTCATGTTCCTTTTGATGAACTCTTAAGCTCTTAAAAATATGTAACAATCAAGTCGATAACCATATAATCAAGGACCACCTAAACTTGACTTTCACCTTCAAACCGTCCTGTCAAGTTATTAATTATGTTACTCATGAAGAAGTGATTATTATCCGATTCGACAATAATGTGCAGATTACTATGTAATATGGCGCGTGAACTCTTGATAATGCAATGTTTTTGTCAGGCATTACCAAATAAATAGTGTGCATTTCTTATTTGGTATTCTCTTTCAACGACGGGGAAAAGGTTAGAAAGTAAAGAGTAGCGAAATGTCCTCCCTTCTTCATCATGATAAACCAAGGCATTTATCATGAAAAGAAAGTATTTAGAATACCTTATTATTTACCAGAATATTTCACAGTGATTTGAAATTAACATCTTTCAAATACAATCGCTCACAATGAAAGTTGAATATACCTTACCCGTAAGGTGCTCTTTGAACTTTGAAACGTAAAATATTTCCTTATTCGTTGATTCTATGAACACTTGATTTAATTGGAAAAATTGTTTATTAACCTTTTTTTTACTACGGTGAATTGACTAAAATCATAGATGACCAGTTATAGAATACAAAGCGTACAATGCTTTGCGTTCTATAATGGTGAGTCAAAAGTTTCAAGTTTCAAAATACAACTTTTCAGGCAAAATCTGAAACGTCGATCTATTCAAAATTTCTCGAGAAAAACGTGGATTAGTAATATGTCTTATGTATCGGACTATCGGACTATCGACATAAAATTGCTATGTTCCAGTTGAGAAAATTCAAATATTTTTTTCCCTCACCTATAATTCGATGAAGGGCATCAAAAAATACTTTACTTCACAAACTACCTTCTACCTCATGGACTGCCCATAATGAAGATCTTCTTTTCCTTATCATATCTACCAAGTCTAAAGTAATTAACTTTTGCGGTTAATTTATTAAAATTAAAAAATATTAGATGAAACAAGATTGGGAAAGATACCAAAGGCTCCAAACTCGGTAGTTGTGTCAAAAGAATCTCAACCTCTTTTTCCATCCAATATTTTGGGGATGAATATCACCCCCGCTGCGCTGAGGAGAGGATGAAGTTGCGAAGTTGAAAATAGGCACAAAATGTTCTTACTTTTTTTGCGCCTCACTTATTTGGGGTGCATACTTTTCCGCTTTATCCTAATTGAAAATCAAATCTCTTTCATTTTAACCGCAAATTTTTACAAATGATGTATTTTGTCCTGTGAGATCAGGCTCCGAGAAAACAACAAACTTTTGTCGTATAAGAACTACACACACTGATGAATTTTGAGGTAAAGAGATCTTTGCCCATATGGACAAAGACAAAAGGTTGCCGAAGGGCAAATTACACCACAATTGACTTTCCACATTTATCACTCGCACCCACATTTTTGAATAATCATTGAAAATAACCATTACCATTCATAAAAGGTGCTAATTTTTAAATTTATTATGTAGAACATTTTTATTTTGAACTTTTTAGGTTGAGCACCCGCATACAAGTTGCTACGAAATCAAAGGCGAGGAGTTCATCCTAGATATCCAATGTTGGCACATTCTATTTTCTATGTAGCAGTGAGAATATCATAAAAATATACAGGCTGCCCCCAAATTAGACGTCAATAATTCACCCACGCATTTTACGCCCCAAAATAGAAATAAAATTCCAGAAAAACTAGTATCCACAAACTCTTCATTTTCAAGATAGGTACAGGGTGTTGAAGGTGAATACCTGTTGACGGTTTTGTGTAAATACTTCCGAAACCTGTCAAGATAATTGAAAAAAATCGGCACAGTCACTGAACGATTATCTAGACGGAACTACTTAAATTCAACAACCAAAAGATTTGAAGCAAATTTTTCCCAAGCTCGTTCCTGTATCCCCTACCCGTGAAGAAAATAAAATACTAAGCTCCCGCTCATCACGTGAAAAGCTTGGTAGTTGTACAAAATTGTATTCAATTATCTTCACTGGTTTCCAAAATATTTACGAAAAGCCATCATCAGGACTTCACCTTCAACACCTTGTATCTTGAAAACGGAGAGTTTGTGGATACTAGTTTTATGAAGTTTTATTTCTATTTGAGGGTGTAAAATACGTTGTTGAAATATTGATGTCTAGTTTTGGGACACCCAGTATAGACTCATGTTTGAAATTTCAAGAGTAGACATGTCTTAAAATCTTGTAGGTACTGTCCAAAATATTCTGAACAATCAAGAATAAGAAACACAAAAAACTTCAATCACTTAAAGTATTGGTTTGCGTTGAAAATAGTACCTTGCCAAATTTTATATTAACCTGTCTTTATAAATTGGAAGAACAAACAGGGCAAACTGACGGACTTACACAGACAATAATAATTGGGAAGCGTGGGGCAGGTGCGTCTTTTGGAATAGTTCATACAATCAACAGCCCAGCTGAAAACAATCAGTGCAGTTCACATCCGTATCAACAGATGCATCGTGTCCGTGAAAAACTCATTGAAAAATAGTGGAACCAGGTTGAATATTAGTAATTTTTGTTCTTGACAGGCTGTGATTTAATATTTATTGTGAATTATGTAAGGATTTTTCACAGTTTAAACGGAATATCTAGATATTTCATCATAAACACAACATAATTTTGGTAATACACCGTGTTTTTTAAATTATTGCCAAATGTATTTATGTGGTTCTACTTGAAGTTATTTTTATACAATTTTGAAAGTGGTGAGTAATAGGCAAACGAAGTTAAAGTTGAAATGGTAAAAAATAATTTTGAGAAAGTGAGTCGTGTGTCGAAAAAGTAAAAAAAAAATTAAACTTCAAGGAGAGGATTAAAAGTGCTTTAGCAATGGCAGCAACAATGTCAGATGAAGAGAAAATCACATTATGCGTTCACGGTCACCTGCCCTCAATAGCTCTTTCACTCACACTTGGGGCAAGTGAGTCATCTGACTCATTTTTGAAAGTCTTGCATTTTAAAATGATTTATATTTTTATTCGCTTTAAAGGGTAAAATTGTTTATCACAATCAAAGTTCTTTTTTATTCAATATGCGCTGTTCAATTTCTAAATGTAAAAAATCAGATCGTCAGGCAAACTCACTTTCCTCACCCTCTCCTATATAAATCTGCTGAAACAAATGACCAACTTGTGATAGACCGGTTTCAATATCCTAAGCTTTACGTAAATCAGAAATCCAGTTCAACGCAAAAATGAACTTGTTTATAAATAACTAATTAGACGAAACTATTCCGCATTGCACTCAATTGGTAGCAGGTCTTGACATAAGCAGCGAATAAATTCAATTTCTCTCACCATCAACGGATTGCAAAATCCTAATAATCGTCAATAAATAGGAAGGTATGAAATCTGTTAGCGTGACTATGATTTAATATTGTTTCTATTCAATTTACATTCCAAATGAAACTCGATATAAAATTTTGCACTAGCGGACATACGCAAAAAGCGATCCACATATTATTTTCTATCAACTAGTTTTATATTTTTTTGATGATCAGGTTTTTTAAGACTATGAATAGTTGGCATGAATAAACTTCCGACTAAGCTGTGAATTATTGTGAAATATAATATATCAAATAGCATTTCTTGATTACTGTTACTCGTTTTATGCATTTTGAGTTACAAACATGATAAGGCAGGAACGGTTTTTTGCTTTGGAATAATTATTTTATACAAAGATCACATTAACTGCAAAGTGAAAGAAGTTTTTTGTTATTTTTGGTGTTTTTCTTATTCGATGTACAATGTACATTTTGCACCGAGAATTAGCATTTATATTATTGTACACCATCTTTGGTTGGCGACTGACCACCCTATAATCTTAATCTATAAGACATAAAGTCGGGTTAGCGACACCCAATTTATAACTCAAGAATTGCTGTACCAATTCATATGATTTTTGATAAGTTGGATTCGTCTCAATTCCAAATAGCAGAATAGCTGTTAAAACAGTAAAACATTGAACACAAGTCGTGTTAGTTACACCATTTATAATCGAACCGATGGACTGATATCTACGTCTTGTTGGATTTGTCTTCGCCCCAATATTCCGGGTCCGAACATCACAATCACTTTTAAAACATTGGAAAAATACATGAAAAGCGAAAAAATTGTGAAAAACAATCATTGATCATGACGCGATATCAAATTCGCCGGGTCAGCTACTTTGATATATTTATCTCTGCGGCTGACTGTATGCTGGTTCAAGTCTATATACTTTTAATGTGATAGTAGAATCATTAACAGATCAGTTAGAAGGATGCAGTTCCCCTTTTACCAGAACTAATTGAACACCTATACTGTTCTACCTTGCATGTCTGGAGAAACTTGTCTTCCTTGTATGAGTAGCAGGAAAAGCGTGAAACGCAACTTTGTTTCACAATAAGGTATCTTGCTGAAATCCCAAATGACGATGTGGAGTCTAACAAAGGAAGAGAAGGGAATTGAAGCAAATTTTAGAAATTCCTTATTACTCTCTGATAACAACGTATCTCAAAAACTGATGATAATTGTGACTATTCAATCCAGGTCTCAATTTCTCATGATTTTCATAGATGACGATTTGTCAAAACCCAGAATATTCAAATTATTCACCTTTGAGTGTGAAATTGGTTCATTGAAATAGTAGTATTTTACTCAAATCAAATCAAATCAAAATTGCTTTATTGTCGGAAATACAGTATACTTGTGACAAAGCAATAGAACAAATTTCAAATAATGATGAAATAATAAAATAAAATATGCAACAAACACTAAAACAGACTATGGTACGGATTCATTCAAATCATTTTGTAGGTTCTCATAAGTATCGGGCGTAGCGTGCATGGATGCGTGTGATGCGTCGCATCCCTTTAGAAAATCTATGATGCGATTTGGTGAACACATCTTCAGGCATTTCGACCATTTTAATCGCGTGTTATTGAGTCAGGACGCAGGCGCAACGGTGGGCTTGATAAGTATGGCGGATCCTGATGAGAAATGAGTATTATCGAAACGAGAAATTATTCCGTATTTCTTTAAGTAATTTACCTCCAGCTGGCAAAATATAAATTATTAAAAAATGTTTAGTAAAAATAGACAAATAATTGATCCTTATCGCAAAACTGAGATCCATTGTATTTTCTCCGCTTTTGTTGTTAAATAGTGGGAAAGTAAACATAATGTTTTGTTACTAATATGATATATTTGAGGTACATGTCTTTGCTGATTCAAATTTCAAATCAGCTAGCAAAAAAGTCCTATAGATTTAGAGTTATAGGATATTTATGTTCTGTTAATGTTCTATAGTTGTGTATAGTACAGTAAATCGTTGTATAGTGGACGCATATGACACTATTTTGCTCTCAGCAACTAATTTGTTGTTTTAACCTATTGTGAGAACGTTTTTGCAGCATAATTATAGAGGAGTTACAGAACATGTTCCAATATAGTTCTATAAGTGCTGCATGATAACACAGTTTTGCAACCACCGTGCTTATACGATCAAATTGCTCTAAAAGCGATGCACAACAATAAATCACCGATATGGAAGCAGTTATCGAATAAGGTACACTAGCGCTTCTTTAACGCAGTCGCAAACTATATTAATTCAGGTGTTATGAAACCTTCATAGAATAAAAAGGCATCAATAAAAATATTTTGTTCTTCAAAAACACACCATAGAACTACTTTAACAACGACGCTACGCCATGTGTTTTAGACTATTGAACGTTTATGGATGTCGTGAGTATATCCTGCTTCAAAATGTCTTATCAAATTTCATTTCTAAATAACTGGAAAAAGGTGAAAAAGTGGAGCCTTTCGGATGAAAAGTAACAAAATTAACGAAACGATTTCATTAGAGTCGCCAGGATAATGCTGAAAAGTAAAAAATAATTTGATAGATTCCTGTTAACTAAAAAAAAAGAATTAACATAATACACACAATAAACTGGGGCAGTAATACAGAGTTCCCAAAACTCTAGTATTTTCAATAAATTTTTGATCAAAATTTCTCAAAAACAGTTGCTCGTAACAGACCTCTTCCAATTTAATTTTTTCTTCCTGTAAAATTGTTTGAAAATTCTAGATAAGCCATAGTTAGTCTTATTGTTCAGGAAATATTTTAACATATGACAACATTGTATCTATGAAATGGCATATTTGCTCTATAATCATTGCAAAAGACACAAGCATGTCGTATTAGTTGGAATCCATATTGGAAAGTATCAACAGTACAATGATTCGATTCTTTTCTGCGGCCATATTGTCATGAAGTTGAAAAAAACAAATTCAAACGCATTAGCAATTATACCAAATGAAATAATCTGAATAATATCGACCACGATAGTGTGTGATTATTTTATATAAAATTTAGGGGTAAATTCACGGATTTTTGGAAAAAATGTTTTTCATACATTTTTAGTCATAGTGGAAATTTAAGCCAAACGAAGGGGGGGTCAAAAAATTTCCATTATGTAATATATGTTTCACAATAAATCTTCTTTCGCAAGTTAATTTACTTCTTAATTGACTGCGAATAGCTAACTTAGTAAATTATTACTAACCGATATTCCTACAAAGTAGGTTGATTATCATGAAGTCAGCATCATTCATCGTCATGTTGTGTTACAGAATCAATTTGCTTCTGAAATAAAACACTAAACAGTTCAAAAGTTCTTTAAAAATCACACAAGGCATTAAAATTGTTGCATAATGAGACATCTTGGGCTACTAAGCAATAATTGTATTAGAGTTCTTTAGTAGTTGTATACCAGCACTCTACAACAGCATTTGCTATGTAACAGTAATATAAAAGTTCTTTAGAAGCTCTAAGAACGTTTATGCAACAATTCTATAATTGTTTTGCGGAGGCTTTACACAACATTTTATAGAAGTTGAAAGCTGTATAGTATGGTGCCCATTTTGATTGTATAAGAGTTGTAAGAACGCTTGAAAAATGTTCTTGTGAAAATATTGCTCTATAAAAATTTGTTCTGAAAACGTTCTCACGACATTTACAGAACAAGAAATTGTTAGCTGGGGCTTTTTTCCTTCTGATCATTACTTTCCTTGATTTCTCTCTAATCAAAAAAATCCAAAAAATCAAAAAGTATATATTTCTCAATCAAATAATATCAAAAGAACAGATTAATATAGTTCTGGAGCACGATGGACTGGAGTATGTGTGCGTGCACCTTGAGATTATAATAATGCTTTCCTGAAAGTATATAATATCCTCATTCTACGCCACTGTTTCAAATCAACAGAGGTGCAGTGTGAAGCGCCCTTTTTCTTCTGCATTGTGTACCTCAGAAGCATTTGGGCTGGGGTCCACTTTTTTAATAAACATGTTTTATAGAAGTTCTAAACTCAAATTCATCGTAGGTCGCTGTAGCAGAAAGACTAAAGTCTCATCTTTATTAGGAAACAAGATAACGGAAAAAACAATTAGACTGATGTCCATTGACACTTAGAGGCATAAAGGCCGATGTCCCACATAAGCCGTTTCACTTTTCATGCTAGATGCACATAGATTATAGACTATAGACTGTAGGACTTTAGCTCCTGATGCGCAACAACTCCGTTGAAAGGAGGGGGGGGGGGAAGTTGGGACTCCTGTCTTTATGCCTCGAAAGTTTTCAAACCAAGTATTTGGGTTTGAGAAGAGCAAAGACTGATGTACGTCACTATAATATGAAAATGCTCGTATCATTCAGCACGAATTAGACCAAAAATCAATTTGTTATTGTTTGTTTGTTTGTTATTTTTGTTTTGAGTGCGTATGGCCAGATTTCATATTTGCAACTTGACGTTTTAGCTGTCCTGTGAAATTCCAAAAACTAGACTTTAGACCAAATGCTTCTGAGGTACAGCATTTTTATGTAATATTTCAAAATACGCGTAATTACAAACCCCAACTTTTTCAAATAAGGAAAAAACAGGGGTGTATTCATCGTATTCATCTTATCTGCGACACACTGTGAATATACTGGAAGGTGGGGTCACGTTAAAAATGGCTCTACACGTAGTTTTGAAAATCAAAGCAAAACAAAATTGCATAATAATCAAATATCACTTCTCAATCTTAAGGAAACACAGAGAAAGATATTTTCAAGCAAATCACTATTTGCATTGAGCGTGATGACAGGCATACCTAGATACCAATAGGTGATGATAATCATATTTCCTCAACTCAGTGATTTCTTTTCATCCAAATTTTCAATTATTATTGTGAGCTTTCGATGTTCTTTATCATACGTATAACAAAATTGCTCTTTGGTGATTCTTTGTTCAAAACTATAATTTTTTCCATATCTCACTTTTTGAGCGCACCTGGTTTGATAATATATTCTAAAACATCGGTCTATTTGTTGATTAAAAAACAATGTATCTTGTTTATACAATTAATACATCTAAAATGGGTGTCGCATTTTTGGAATAAAAATACATTTTCGCCTTAACAAATGTTGAAATTTGACTGTCCAGAAAATCATCTTGATAAATTGACTTGCAAAAACTGGATGAAAATAAAAACAGTTAAATTCAAGTGTAATTGAATATCCCAAAATAGTTTTTTCACAAAAACGTGAAAAAATTAGGTGTCCACATTTTAAGATGGGTACTTTGGTAGAAAACTGCAACAGAAACCACTTTTTTATTCATGACTCGATAAACAAAATCGTCGCGTCGGCTTAACTTGAACAAAAAATTGATGTTCCATTGAATCAATCTAAAAAGAATCCCATATAATGCGGACTTTATCGATGACACTGTACATGATGAATATGTGAAAGTCATAGAAATGCCTTCAGGCTAAATTATAGTTCATCAAATAATTCCATGCACTGCAATGGCAATGTAGGAAAAATGCTTTCTCTGGCAGCTTTTTCATGTATCACGCTTACGAATGTGCAGCAATAAAATATGCTAGTATTTTATTCTTCCCATTGTCTGATATGAACCATCGACAAAAATCACATTACATTAGTCATGATGGAATGTTGATGGTAAATAATTGTTAGGCTTACCCAGACTATTTATCGCTATTTTTGGCTACCAAATATCTTTCTCCTCATTGAATCAAATATTGGAAGTATGTAGTTGAGGGAAAACTACTTTGAAAATGAAGGGAATATGAGTTATACATTTTCGGGCTTTGGAAGAAGAGGCAGATTCGAAGTCATGACGATATTTCAATGAAAATTGTAAAAAGCGATCTATAATTCAGTTGATCTTTGTTCGTACCTTCAATCAGGATTGATGAAACCATACTTTGTGACGATTTTCAATAGAATGTAATCAATTACTATGCAGCTTTTCACGACACGGTCATCTGAATATTTAAATTTAAATTACCTAGCTGAGAAGAATAATCAATATAAATCGATATATCCGTATAATACATGATGCAATTTAAAGGTCATTGGAGGGTTTTGAAGAGATTATGACAGATTCTTATGTGAAGCACCTGGTTGATACATAGGAAAAAATTGAATGATCTCATCAACGCAGAGTTCAGTTTCTATGAAGGTTCATTTCGCTGTAGTTTTCACGCTTCAATTATATTTTTGCTCTTAAAAGCAAAGAATATTTTGTAATGGAGATACTGAGCCTTGAGGAAGAAAGAAAAACAGTCGATATTGCCCAAACCGTTAGGATAGAGATGATTCGAACGCAAGAATTGTGAATATTTTTTGTGCTTACATGATTATCAGTTTCAACAATGGTGACCGTAAGAGCTTTGACTGTGATATTAACGAAGAAAAACCGGAACATCGAGGGATGTTGTAATCAATGGAGTAATAATTATTATTCACGAGGACTTCAAAAGCTAATTTATCAGTATTTCAGTTTTGGTCGTACGTTAATCAAGTTGATGATAAGCTGTTTCATAATGCGCATATTTCAGTTTTCTGAATTTAAAAATTAGTACTAGTATTTTTGTAACAGATTCTTTTTGAAACTTATTTTAAAAAACAAACTCACATTTCTTCACCACGTGAAATTTCCTTGAATCCTCTCAGTGTATTGAAGAATACTGCAATGAAGATGAACCCTTTTTCTTTAACCATTACCCATAAAAATATAGAAAAAAAAGTAGGAACGTCAATGGTTATACTTTTTCCTTTATAGGCGCGATACCATGGACATGTATGAGCAACAAGGTCAAGATATAACAGCTTCCGACATGATCGTTCCAGAAGAGGAAAGTGACATCCAAGAATTTTATACAAACTCGTCCATCTTTATAACAGGAGCTACAGGATTTCTTGGAAAACTGGCTGTGGAGAAACTGCTTAGAGTTTGTCCTGATTTGAACAAGATTTACATTTTGATCAGGGCTAAGAAAGGAAAGGATGTGAAGCAGAGGTTTGAAGATATTTTCAGTGAGCCTGTAAGTTTTAAAACGTTGACGCTTCGAACTGTTAGACACGTTTCGTTTTCAGACATTTGATTATCTCAAAAGAAATAGTCCGAACTTCAAAGAAAAAATCCATGCAGTCATAGGAGATGTCAGTTTACCAGACTTAGGTCTTAGTAACCTGGATAGACTAACTTTGATACAAGAAGTGGATTGTGTTCTACATTATGCAGCAACAGTTAGGTTTGATGAGAAATTGAGGTTTGCGACGTATATTAATGTGAGAGGAGTGAGAGATTTGATTTCTTTGGCTAAGCAAATGAAGAATTTGAGGGTGAGTAGAAATAGCAGGAAAGCTTGTCCAATATACAGTATGTCCTCGGATAGGTGTTACAATAGGACAAATGGACAAATGGACTAATGGACTGAAACGTTTCCTCTTCGTCTAAAAATAACATCTGTCGAAAAAAAAATCTTTAAATTCACAGAGACAAAAAAATAACAGAATTTGAAAATTACTTAGAAGAATCTGCTGATATTTATTATGATTTTTTGAAATTTTGGAAGGAAACGGATGAAGAAGAAAGATAAGTATAATACTGGGCAGGTTAAAAATACAAAATTGTTATTTTGTGTAATAGAAAAAAAAACACTCAAGAGATACACTCTTATATTTTTGACTATCCCTGTAAATTCTAATTGAAGTCTCTTATAAAAAATTTGGGAATTCTCAAAATGAGTTAAATCTTCACGAGAAATGACATTTTGGATTCTGATATCTCAAGATACTTTTCTCTTACACAAAATAACAATTTTTTTTGACCAGCCTTGTTATATTTATCTTTCTTATCCACCATTCTCCGTCCAAAATTGGACAAATATGGATATCACCAGTTTCTTCCAAGTAATTTTCACATTTTGTTATTTTTTTGTCTCCATATGTATAATTCAAGATTTTTTTTGAGTTTTTTTTTTAAAACTTAGCAGAAACTTTTATCAAGAATGCTTTTTTGTCTTATCTTTGAATTTTTATTGCAATTGTCCTCTTGTAACAGCTATCCGGGGACAAACTGTACACTTTAAAATATATTTTTTGATCAATATATCACAGAATATATGTATACAGGGTGTTTCCTAAAGATTGGTAAAAAATTCGTTGTGTGATTCCTGGGGTATTTTCATGAAAAAAAGTTCCTATAAACATTTGCCGAAAAATGCTTCCTAAGGGAGCTACGCCCCTTTAAATAGGGCACCCCGAAGACGGTTTTTCCTCAATATTTCCGAAACCTTACATACAAAAATCATGAAATTTAGTACATCATACAAACTTTTAATGCTGAATGAGAATTTGAGCTCAGAATTTCAAAATTTTAATCAGGGGCGTACCATACTGGCGGGGTTAAAGGTTAAAAGAATCCAATTTTTTAACCCCGCCAGTATGGTACGCCCCTGATTAAAATTTTGAAATTCTGAGCTCAAATTCTCATTCAGCATTAAAAGTTTGTATGATGTACCAAATTTCATGATTTTTGTATGTAAGGTTTCGGAAATATTGAGGAAAAACCGTCTTCGGGGTGCCCTACTTAAAGGGGCGTAGCTCCCTTAGGAAGCATTTTTCGGCAAATGTTTATAGGAACTTTTTTTCATGAAAATACCCCAGGAATCACACAACGAATTTTTTACCAATCTTTAGGAAACACCCTGTATATAGTGTGTCCCAGATTCGTTTCTCTATACAGACTCTATTATACCCACATCAAAGGTTAAATGGAAAAAGTTTTCGAGGAAACTTAGTGCATTCGATATCCGGTTTCAGATTTGCGATCGATCGATTGGTTTTGGAAATATCGGCAAAAAACCAAAAATGGTGTATTTTGTTTTTTGCCAGTAAATCCGAAACGGCTAATTTGACAGCTATGAAAATATGACATCATCGGGATACCTTTTCAAGACGGATAAAATGGCGTACATGACATGTCTCAATCGTCCTTTGTTTTTCCGCAACCCGCCTCAACTTTCATTTTTCCTATGGCCGTCATATTGGATTTTTCGATTTTTGGAAAGAGCGTGAAATTTCCTGTCTAGTGATGTCTCACAAGTGCACAAAAGATTTAAGTATCTTCGGAATATCACATTTCGTAGTTGGGACTCAATCTTTTCTAAGGAGGCCATGATTTATTTGTCGCAAAATATGAATAAGTACTGTATCAGCTAAAGGTTAACGCATTTAGTGTGCAGCAAATGTGTTGAACGTACTCAGCAAACATGCCATGACGGCAATGTAACTTTATAGTATCGGCATTGCCTGCAATTCTCATTGGCAATGTAAAGGTAGTTTTCACCTGAAGAGTATCAATTTGGCACGCCGGCCATCACTCAGCCGCAAGGCATTTTGCCATGATGGATAATTGATGGCAAATCACTACTTTACTATCAAATGTCATGGAGTCATAAAAGAACACCACCAATTCAGTGCATTATATTTATTGGCATATTTCAGTTATACTATAGAAAAATGTGGTTAGGATAACAATGAACAAAATAAAATGCCATTCATTGTGTTTTTCTGTTTGTGCTTCCACTGACTGAGTCTGCGATAAAAAAATGGAGATTCAATTTTTAAGGCAAATTTTAGCAATGTATGTTGAGCTAATAAACTTTCACGTATGCTTCATACCAATGTTGATATAAATACAGTACTTTGTAATTGATCAGGTATTAGAAGATGATACATAATCAGTTGATGCATCTATAAAAATAGTAAAATATAAAACGTGAAATTCTTACCGCAAATAAGTCGAACCATATCACTAAAAGCATGAAAAGAAGGCTTTTTTATTTCGTCTTACCTACTGTCTAGTTTTGACCACACCTTTTGATGTTGATAACATGATAAAACTGAGCCAAGTCGTGTCTAATGAGTTTTGGACATAACCCTCCCTTTGTAGCATGTATATGTAGCCTTTGTGTTGTTTCCCCAACAAGTTTTAGAACGTGATCAAATGTACGAATAACCACCTGTACTGTGAATGAATTTGTTTCAATTCAATACGTACCTACTTATATTTTTGGTCCAACACTCACAGCACGAATAATTACATGTCATCGAACTTTGAAACGAACCAATACCGGGATCTGCGTCTGCGCATTTATCAAATGTCAATTGTAAACTAAAAATATTGGCAGAGTTCCAGTCTAGAAGTACATCACATGGATTAAATATAACGTATCGTATCATATTTACTCATTGATTGATAAAAAGTTTCACATGTAGATCACCAGTTGATATGTGATTGAACATTGCTGTATGCAAGGCTATTAAAAGGCATTGATTACTGTATAAAGAAAATGTAACTTGGATTTACAGGCATCTTGAAAATTAGACATTTGCCTTTTTATGGGTAATGTGCCAGTACCTTTTCTATATTTGACAAAAAATGCATGTTTGCAGTGGTTATTATTTTGAAAATAATGCACAACAATGATTTGCCATCATGATGACGACTATGCCATCATGTACCTTGCCGACCAAAGTTGTTTGCTGGGATTGAATTTTCAATAGAACATGGACATGCATTTTTGACAATTAGCGACTGTTTTTTGTACAACCCTCACAAGTTTATTTCTGTTTATAGTTGACCAAACTATTCACGGTTTTTCTAAATTGTCTGTTATTAGGCTGCCGTCGTTCGGGATACATTTCCAAATACCTTGACCTTGCTAAGGTAATGCCGACATTTCTATGTGACCGCAAGTACAGCGCTAACATGACTAGCCTTTATTTATTTGAATAGAGAAATAGAGAATACCGGGCATTTTTAACAGGTTTCGACAATTTGTTTATCAGATTTATCATTTTGATTTGGAAAGCGTAGGTACTCGTTATCAAAACGCAACTGTCATACTGAATCAATGAACGACAGATCAGAGCCTCCTTGGATGAAAAAAAAAAGATTTTGCTTATAAACCAACTAGCAGAACCCATCACGGCTTCGCCCGCAATTGTTGGAATGTTATCAAATAATGTTAAAATCTACACTCATAAACTTGGAGAATGACGAAACACGTGTTTTATTAATTTCATCATAATGAAGTTTCAAGTCGATGTGACCAAAAATACATTTTTTTGATGATTTATGAATTTTTACACCCACACCACTTCAACCCCCTCAAGGGTTGAATTTTGGAAAACGACAAAACACGTGATTCATTGATTCCATTATGAAATTTCAAGTCAATGTGACCAAAAACACATTTTTTTGATAAATTTATGATTTTCACCACCTTTCACCTCCTCAAGGGTTGAATTTTGGAACAGGCCGAAACACGTCTTTTATTTATTTCATTCAAAATCATAATGATGAAGTTGCAAGTCGATATGATCAAAAGTACACATTTTTTTTAAATTTATGTTTTTTCACACCGCTACCCTTTTTTAACCTCCTTAAGGGTTCATTTTTGGAAAAAGACGGAACACATGTTTCATTGATTTTATTCAAAATTATTGATATAAAGTTTCAAGTCAATGTGACCAAAAATACGTATTTATTTCATTAACATGTCATTTCTCCTATCTCCACTCCTTTCAGCCTCTTAGGGGTGAAATTTTGAAAAATATTTCCTCAGGACACCTATAAATATTGCCCCCACTTCTTTATTGAATTTTGAAAAATGACGAAACACGTGTTTTATTAATTCCATTTAAGATCATTATAATGAAGTTCAAGTTGATGTGACAAACAATATATTTTTTGTATCGATTTGTGATTTTTCACACCCACATCCCTCTCAACCCATTAAGGGTTGAATTTTGGAAATTGTCGATACATATGTTCTATCAATTTCATTCAAGATCATCATAGTGAAGTTTCAAATCGTTGTGACCAAAAATACAATTTTTTAATTGATTTATGATTTTCCACATCCTCAACCCTTTCACACCTTTAAGGGTTGAATTTTCCCTTCATCAATTTCAATCAAGATTATTTATACGAAGTTTCAATGTTAACAAAAATACATAATCTTTCATCAATTAATGATTTTTTCCACCCTATCTCCTTTGAGCCCGACTTTGTCCCCCTGAGTGGTTGAATTTCAAAATACAACGATACATGCGTGCTCAATCAATTTCATTGAAGATTGTTAATATGAAGTTCTAACATGATGTTAACAATAATACATAATCTTTCATCAATCAACGATTTTTTCCACCCACTTCTTTGAGTCCGAATTCAACCCCCTTAGAGGCTGAATTTCGCAAAATAGCGTAACACGTATTTAATTAATTACATTCAAGATTATTTATCGAAGTTTCAAGATGATGTTACCAAAAATACATAATCTTTTATAATTTAATGATTTTTCTCACCTCATCTCCTTTGAGCCCAACTTTGACCCCCTTAGGGGTTGAATTTCAAAAAATAACGAAACATGTGTTCAATCAATTTTATTCAAGATTATCTATATGAAGTTTCAAGTTGATGTGACCAAAAATACATAATTTTATGATTTTTTCTACCCCCACCCTTTCCACCCCCTTAGGGATGCAATTTCGCAAAATCCTTCCTTAGCACCCTTAGAAATATTTAGCAGAACATCTCTTCAAAATTTCATGGCTCTATCTATAATAGTTTTGGCTCGGCGTTGATGACGCAAACAGGACAAGCTCTTTTATAAGTATAGATTTTCAGAAAAATGAATCATGGCATTCTTAGAAAAAAAGGCCATGACATAACTGCGAAATGTGATATTTTGATGACACTTGAATCTTTTATGCACTGGTGAGACATCACTAGACTGGAAATTTTACGCTTTTGCCAAAAATCGGAAAATCCAATATGGCGGCCATAAGAAAAATGAAAGTTGAGGCGTGTTGCGGAAAAACAAAAGACGATTGAGACATGTCATACACGCCATTTTATTCGTCTTAAAAAAGTGTCCGGATAATGTCACATTTTGGCAGCTGTCAAATTAGCCGTTTCGGATTTACTGGCAAAAAATGAAATCCGCCATTTTCGATTTTTCGCCGATATTTCCAAAACACATTGACCGAAAGTTAATCCGAAGCCGGATATCAAATATCGAATGCACTAAGATTTCTCCAAAACTTTCTTCATTTAACCTTTGCTGTAGGTGCTCGGAGCTAAGATCCCTGTATAGAGAAGCGAATCTGTGACACACTGTATATGTTGGGTTATGTTTCAGAACGAATGCAAGAAACAAAAACAATAGAGATTCATCTAATTATACATATCATGAGCTCAAAACGAAATGGCTTCTATCTCCTTTATGCGCCACTGTCTCACGATCCCTCGCACGATCCTCATCTAATTTATTTTTTGATACGATCATTCCCAAATACAAACATCGCCAAAATTCTTCGACCCTCTTATATTTGTCAGAATGAAACAATCATATTTGAATTCAAGAAGTGTATTACAAAATTCAAAGTACATTTAATTCGAATATGATATATCCACTCCAGATTGGCTGAATTAAATTTTGATGATTTTAAAATGTTTTGGAAATTGACGGCTAAAATTAGCGCCAAACCCAGGAAACATGCTTCTCCACCAATAGTTGATGGCAATATATCTTATTTTGAAGACGACGCTAAATACGGGATATTACAAAAAAGGTAGCACTTTCATATCCCTATCCTCTATGTCCTCTATCGTTTCCAGAATGTTTGCATTTTGAGTTATGCCTTGATCGCTTGTGACGTCAGATGTGTGGTTATAAGAAATAACAACTCAGCATGTTTCACAAATTATTTTGATATCATGAACTGTCATTGTAACTACACAAGTAAAATATTTTTAAATAAATACATTAAACGGTGCAAATATGTTCAAATATATATAAGTTCATTATAAAATTGATTAAAATGAGCTAATTGACTAATATGAAATATTTGTAATATGCAACAAGTAGGTAGATCTATCCAGTGGAACTGCTTGTGCTTGAGGCGCTCGCGTGCATCCAACTCTTTGCCGCCGTCTATGTTCTAATTCTGAACATATGTTTTTTCAATGTAGATAGGTGAATCATCCTTTTTAAAATAAAAGTTCCAATAAACTGATTAGTGATAGTGTTGTTTGAGTATTCAAACAACGGTTATAGTAATGTGAATTAATGAAAAATCACAAAATATGTACAGTGTGGCCCATTTCTTTTTTGGTCACCTTGAAAAAAAGTTAATCAATTGACCGATTTGACTCGAGTTTTTTCTCAAATTGTAGATCTTGACAATTTGTATCTTCTCACCAAAAATAACCTCGCTCATACAAAATCCAGGGTTAACTATGCCTGTTCCTATGTGGAAATTTTTATAAATCGGATTAGCGATCCTATTAAAAGAAAACTAGGTACGCCCGAACTGGCATGGTTGGCCTTGGATTTTGTATGAGCGAAATGATTTTTGATGAGAAGATACAGTTTGTCAAGCTGTACAATTTTGAAGTAACCCGAGCTAAATCGGTCAACCAATAAACTTTTTTTCAGGGTGACCCGAAGACAAATGGATCAAACTGTATATTGGAGAAAAAAATGGTGGAAACTGAACTTTTCCGGCTTTAAGTGTCCCAAACTCTGATGAGTTTGATGCATCTTTAATGAATTCAGTATTTTATGTCCGATTGAAATAATGGCCAAATTTTTGATTCATGCTTCTATTATTGTGGAGCTTAAATGATTTTTTATAATTCACAACTTACTAAAGGTTCTTCATGCAACTGAAATCAGCAACGTGCGTAATATGCCCAAAGCTATGATAACATTTGAAAACATCGGTGTCGTTATATGAAATCATCTTCAAGAATTGCAGAATTGTTAGAGTCGTCTTAAATCAGCGTTGTAAAATGTAATCCCAAACCCTTTATTTTATTAAACAAATCAATCGCTTCAATGTCTGACTCTTCGTGAGAGATCATGTTGAAGTTTACAATATTTTACATCTAAATCTTTGCAGAATTTCAACAATTTTTCATCGAAGAGTGTCTTTCTAAGTTGGTGAGGAAACCAAAAATGTTGTCAAATGTTCCTAGTTCTTCAAACCTGCTGCGAAGAGATGATAAAGTTAAATTCAAGAATTGTCTAAATAGTTCAACTCTAGAATGATGGTTGCATGCCGCAATCGCTAGTGGTGCTTTTGTCAGGGTTATTTGTTTATAAAAAAAGTAAAAGGATTAAAAAATATATTGTTGCTGTTAATTTTAAAATAAATGTTATATAATAATATTCACGCAGTAATTTTAGCGCTCCTCAGAGGGAGCCCGCGTGCCCTGAAAGCCTTGCACTTCCGATTGAAGCGCCCCTGGATCTTTCTGCAATTCTGTAAAGCTATTTGTCAAAAAATCACAAAAAGGTTCTGAAAAAACAAAAAATTCAAGACATTGACAAGGGATCAAAATACAATCCCACTAAACATGAAAACATAACTTAAACGTTAAAGTTACGTAACACACTTGCAATCTAACGTTACTCAAAAGATAACAATAACATTAATATAACGTTTCTGTTACCGCTTATGTCCACTACATAAACGTTCATCATAGTAACGTTGCAAATCAAAAACATTATTGCAACGTAAAACTAACGTTTTTCCAATATAAAAACGATGTATTGTTTAGTTATTTTAACGTTGCGTTACGTTGCATAAACATTTATGATATGTTTCAATATGACATTTTTTCAACTGGATTGGAATGTTTCTAATTTAACGTTATAGCAACAACTTTATAACGTGGCTGCTACATTTTCGCAGCATCCCCATAGCAGGAATGTAATGACACGAAAATGTTGTTGTTGGACATTGCAGAAATGTTGTTAGGAGGGACAACTTTGAAACATAGATATAGTCCGGGATCTCTCATAAAAAAGTGATTACTACTCCACTGTATATCTTTTTGAAAATATTCATTTTGGGATTTTGGTCTGTCAATTTTTCAATTGGCGAAAAGACTGGTAATCGCGGCGTTTTCCAAAATCAGGAAATTGACATTTCATACATTTCTGACCAAGAATTTTTTCTAAAATATTTCTACAAGTTTACCAAGTAATCATTTGATAAACTGCAACATATAATTTAGAAAAAACTTTTGGTCAAAATTGATATTATTTAGAGAACGCAGCGATAACCAGATTTTTCGCAGATAAAAAAAACCTTGTCAGGCTGGCCAAAATGAATTTTCTCACTAAGTTTACAGATGAGTTGGTAGTCACTTTTTTCTTCAAATGAGGGATCCGGTACCATAACGTCAATCGATAATTCGACGAATCTGCCATTCAAATGTGTGAACATTTCAGTGGCCAATAAGTTCAATCCATTTCCTAGTCACTGCATGTTGGGGGATCCTGAAAAAAATGGCATCAAGCATAGATAGCAGATATGCACAAACTGGAAAAATTTGATGTATGAAGTTTTTAATCGTTGTATGCCGTATTAAACATGAAAAACATGAAAACGCATTCAGAGGTGAAAAATATGTATTGACTTCATATAAGTAACATTATCTAAACTTCATATAAAAATAGACTCGATATATATTTTTAAATAGCACAAACAAAATAAACATAACATTCTTAAGAACTAAAACTATAAAATTCTTAGAGAAATACATTTTTTCAAAACGACACCAAATTAAGTTACATGAAAAAAACAGAAACTCCATATCAAAATAAAGTCAAGGTACATTTTTTTAACAAAAAAAACAAAATAAACATAGCATTCTTGAGAACAAAGCAATTATTCTAAAGTGGGGGATAGCTGAGTACACGTAGTATATCCAAAGTAGGAAGAAATTATGTACTAATCGTGTATTAAGAAATCTCTCTTTCTTAATACACGATTAGTACATAATTTCTTCCTACTTTGGAAAAAAAAAAAATTTCAATCACAAAATAATCACTCGTTTTTTTTGCACTGATTCACAAATCCGAACCAGTCGACAACTGCAAAACTAAAGTCCCGGTCATTGAAAGTTGGATGAATTTTTTTGATGACATCTGTAAACAATGGAAATATCTATCAAATATCAGACTTAAAATCTGAACAATAACATTACCATAAACTGGCACGTTTGTTTGCGTTAAGCTCATGTAAGTTCAATATTGAATAAGGGAATCTTACATCAGTGTACAGATAAAGTTCCATTCCGAAAACGAATCAGTTTCGGAGATTTTATTTTCTCGAATTCTGTATCGTGCATCAAGTTAAAAATCACCGTGTACAGTGCTTTCAATTTAATTTGTCACACTTTCAAAAGGCTGTGAAACATTCATTCATTGAGCTAAAAGGTCGAACAAAAAACGGTTTGTCGTATTTTTCGTTAAGTTTTGTGCTACAGAGTCAAATATTTTCTAAACTGTCTAATTCTTGACAAAACTTATTTTTTTTTAAATGGCACATCGTAATATCATTACATATCTAGAAAGGCATCTTTCTTCTGATCACGAAAATATAGCACACATGCCCTTTATATTCAATAGTTTGGAGTCAATTGGTCTAGAGATCTGATTAAAATAATAATTTCCTGGCGTGTTGTATTTTGTTTCCAATAATTGTTATAGTTCTTGTGAATATTCACTAAGATATAGAAGATTTTCTGGTTTGTAAATACAGCATTTTAATGAATTACTCAAATCAAGTATTTACTTTTATCTACTTTTACTGTGAAGGGACAGTATTCACGTAAAACATTTGACGAATCGAGTACAACCATAACAATTATTGGAAACAGATGAAAAAACTCGTGTATCTTCAATTACAAAATTATAATTTTAATCATATTTATATAAGTTACCTTTTTCCATAATTTTGACATTTGACAGTTTAGAAAATATTTGACTCTATCGCACAAAACTTTACGAAAAACCATATAATTCCTTTTTTTTTGTTCGACCTTTTAGCTCAAAAAATGAATATTTCCTTTTGAAAGTGTGTGACAAATTAAATTAAAAGCACTGTACATTTTGAATACACAGTTTTTTTTTTTATAAGGATTATAGTGATTAGTGACAGATTTAAGGTTGGCAAACCTTTTTTAGTACAGGGTGGTTAGTAAGAATGGCAAGGTGTCAGATCTCAGATTTATCCCAGAATTGCGAAAAATAAATGTTTGAGTAAAAACCTGCAACAAAATTTCATGTACACCCTACACAATTATTATAAATGGAAAAGGTGTTCAAAAATTCTTATATCCCAAACCAATGAGGATGGACCAATGCTCACCTCTCAAGATTTTTACTAAACGTCTGTGTTTAACCACAAAGTTGTTTTTTTGGCCGGTCTCTGAGCTGAGTGAGTGAGTGCAGCCAAATCATTGCTATAATGCTATAATAGGTACCTACATCCATCACTGCTGTCAAAGTGTCAAACAACCTCTTCACTCGTTCTTCTCACAAGGCAAAGCTTATTAAACTGAAAAATAAACAGAAATATACATACATTAAATACCTATCCAGTAATTCAATTTATTCAAATATCATACTAGTCAAGAATTATCGAGATTAAATTACCGAGATAGCAAGATGATATATTGACAATTATTAATTTTCAAGATTATACCCATTGAAAGTTGAATATAATTTGATACTCACAAATTCACTCACCCAATGCATTTTCTTTGTCCGCATTTTATTCACTGTTGTAGTAGTAGTTGAGAACTGAGTAGTGAGTACGTGACGAGGAGCCCCTGGCCGTCAGGATCAACTCACAAAAACAAAGCACAAAACATTCAAAACTAATTAGGAATAAGCATCAATGAGATAAAACCACAACACATCACAACAACTGAACAGGAACAATGGCTCTGGCTCAATGGCGGATGGATGGCGTCAGTTTGTGGTTTGCCCGTTGTCGTGTTGTGGATCGATATTCGGTATCCGATGCAGTTCATGCAGGCGCCTTGCGCACGGTATTGTTCCGGTTTTTGGCGTTCGGCGGTGAATTTGAAAATTCGAAAACATTTTTCATCACTATTTATTTCTCGCAGTAGAATGCCTTGTGTAAGCGTGACTTTGAACACAAACTCAATGTGGATGGTAGCATAATAATTATATATTATCATGTAAATCAGCGGCGCTTTTTATTGCTATGATCGGATCGATCCAACTCAACACAATATGATCAGAACATTTTGAAATCGACCTTTAAAAATGGACACCGTGAAAAACTAGCTTTTATATAGGTAGTTTTATGAGAATATTATGAAAAAAATTAAGATAAGGTGATTCTGAAGTAACGTTAAGATTTCACTTCACATTAGCATTATTGCAATGTTGAATCAACAACATGAAAAATCTGTTACGATTGTTACGTACTTTTAATGTTGAATGTATAGCGTTACAAACTTGACTACCAAGATATACTTTAAAATTACGTATTTCTGTTTCTTGCTAGAAACGTTTCATCGTTGACGGATAAATAACGCAACTTTAACGATATCGGAAAACAACATTCTCTTTCGATCTATCGCAAGTTGGAATTACGTATCATTAACATTAAAAAATAAACGTTTATGTATAAACTTTTATTAAAAGTTACAAATTGTTTATGGTACGTAACATGTTTAGTGGGATAAAACCAATGATTTAACAAAGAGAAAATCAAACTAGTTATTCAAACTATTTATAAAATAGCCCATCATTTAAAAAGTGGAAAATTATATTGAGAACATTGTGACATTATCCAGTTTTGGATTTGTCGGTAGCTGCATGCACGCCTGCTTCGACCGATTGGCGCTATGTCATTCATGAATGGACTAGGTTTAAAAATCACGCAGCTTGGCGCCACGTGCCGCCGGCTCAAGATGCCGCGGCCTTCACGCAAAATTAAATCCGACTCCACTATACTGGGCAGTTGTTACGGTCTGGCTTGCACGGAGTTAATTTTCCTCACCTGAGAATGTTAAAACTATTTTCAAGTAGAACAAAATAAAAAGAAGTTCAGGTTGGTAACCTACCCAAAACTCAATTTGAACAAAACACAAACAAGAAGAGAAACACAACTTGTCCGCACTGCCGATCACATGCTGGCAAGAATCCCTTTGATCTCCCACCGACTTCAAAGGGATGTTTTGTTTTCAATTTTTCCATGGCACGTGTCGCCGGCTTATACCACTTTGGTGGAGTCCCGCTCTAGAATTTGATTGTGTGTAGGTAAGATTACATTAAAACAATCTCTTTCATTAATGAACAATAGTTGCCTTTTTCAAAATAAAAATAGAAATAAAAAGAGTTTCAGAACGAATATACAGTTTAAAAACATATGGTCTTATTCATCACCGTCAAGCCCAATGTATTGTGTAATACTTTTTCTCATACCTAAGTAACAGAATAATTGTTTATTATTCTGTGCCTAAGTGCTTGTTGCAGATTTGCATGTCGTACTGAGAAACATCGAATATCTGCTGAGTTGTATCACATAATCCTCGACTTTATCGCTCAATAGTTCTTAACGCAATGAAAATATGAATTAACAGATTGACTCAGGTTATGTTATCTTCAACATTTCAATAGATTGTGCTGATTTCAATTGTCATTGTTTTACTGTTTACAAGTGGGTTCAAAGTCACCATTTATGAACTTCTAATTGAGGTTCCGTTACTTATAGATATAATATCAGCAAACGGCAAACAAAGCCTTAGATAATGAACTTGAAACTCTTTAAATCTGTTTAATGCGATCCAAAATAATTACTGTTTTCAAATACTTGCGAATATTGAATTGAACTATTGCAAAAACATCGAAATCAGTTCAGCTACTATTTTATCGATAGTACCGCTCTCACTTTTAGATTATAGTATTTATCGAACGAAGCATTTTGATCACTATTGAAATTGCTTGCTGTAGTGAGATGACTTGGAAATGTAGCTCAAATTTATTTGGATGAAAGCACGACTGTTGAAGAATAATTGGATTTGATTGATGTTTTGTGAAATTTATTTTAACGGAATCTATTGTTTAGCTAGTTTATGTGTTGTCATCTGATTTATACTTGGTACGGTCTTTACCGTAATTGAACTTGATGATGCAACATTGAATATATCATCATTGCTTGTTGCAAATCGACATTTGATGTTCAAAATTCATGTCTTTAATATTATATGTGATTTTATCGATCAGCTCATAGTAGAAGAGATGAATTCAGTTTTGATAAAGTTTTCGAACATGTATTTTTCACCATAAATATTACTAGGATGAACACTTACTTTCTAGGCGTTCCTCCATGTCTCAACTGCCTTTTCAAATTGCAATAGAAAAGAAATTGATGAGGTTTTTTACGAGCCCCCTATAACTGGAGAAAAACTTCTTAATCTGGTAGAATGTCTTGATGATGAACAATTGGATCAAATAACCAAAGTGTATGTTATATGAAACACTATGTACAAACATTTATTTTATTCTATATAGAGTGTTGAAAGACTTCCCAAATACTTACGCATTCACAAAATGTGTCGCAGAAGACATTGTCAGAAAAGATGGGACTAACTTACCCATAGGATTATACAGACCTTCAATAGGTGAGATCTTATTTCATGTATAATAAAATATGAACACAATGTGCTATAGTTAGGCTAATGTTAAATATACATTTTCTACGTTCTTGGATACCAAAAGTAACACTTGATTTGATTTGTCCAAATATTACTTTAACAGTCATCGCGACAGTTAAGGAGCCAGTGTCAGGATGGATAGATAACGTATATGGTGCTACAGGAGTACTACTGGGAGTTGCTGTTGGTCTTTTGCGTAGTCTTTATGGAAAAAAAGAAAACAATGCCGAAATGGTACCAGCAGACTATGTAATAAATAGCTGTTTGGCTGCTATGTGGGATATTGCCACCATCAAGTAGTACCTTTTCCGTTTTGTATCCTTGATCCAAGATCTTTTTTCAGGACTCTGAATGATAATAAAGAAATTCAGGATGAAGAAAGTAGGGAAAAAAAATATGACTCAATCATTCCTGTCTATAATTATGTTAGCACTCCACAGAATCCAATGACATGGGGTAAGCAGACCCATCGATATAATTTTACAAAAAGCTTACACTTTATCAAGATATCATTGTTAAAATAGATATAAAATATGTATAAATTTGGACAATTTTTTTTCTAGAATGGATCAAGACATCAAATGGACATCATATATGAGCACGTTTTGCATCAATGACAGCTGCAAATATCAAAATGATAGCTGGGTCCCACTAAACAAAAAAAAAATGAATTGAGAGGTCGAAGTGATACCTCATTTTGAAGGTCTTTTCATCTTTGATACATCCTGAAAGTTGAAATTCGCTGTACCCAGGTATCATTTTGCAGAGAGTGCTCTCATATTGTCGATCCAAATCTCGTTCTTGAATATTCAACGGTATAAAAGTGTTAAAAGGAAGAAATTGAAGAAAAGCACTGTATATTATTGTTCATTAAGATCATCAATTTAACATTGAATATTTTCCACTTCAGATGACTTCCAGACTCTATCTCACAGACATTGCAAACAAATCCCTTCGGAGAAAGTAGTTTGGCATCACATGTTCAAAATGAGGTCCAGCTACTACGAGCATATGCTTGCTGTTTTCTTCTTACATACACTACCCGCATACCTCGTAGATTTTGTATTATTATGTTTAAGAAAAAAGCCTATGTAAGTATCTAGCATATATTTGCAATGCATGGAGATAAAACCTGTATAGTGATGATCTCAAAGGACTACAAGGAACCATCAAGCTAGGTTTTTCGAGCTGCGAATATCGCACAACGTATGGCACAGGAGATGCACTGCGAATTTACGAATATAAAATGTGGATACCCCGGTTATAGTGGAGCATGCGCAATAGTTGCATTTTCAACTAGAGTCTTCGTCATCAGACTGTCAAATGAGGGATTCCATTCCAAAACTTGCCTAATCCATTTTTCACATGAAATGATTTGGCGATTCTCATAACTTCTTTTGATGGCCATCTATGCTTTAGTCCATCGTTACATCATCATAGTCATCTACTGGTGTTTATTTTGAAAAATAATACTTGTGAAGCCCTAGTTAAAGGTTTTTGGCAAATTGTGAAAAATCAGGTTGGGTGGATAAGGCGAATTTTAGAATGGAACTCCTCAAATACGCAGCCCAAGATGCATCACTGATAGGTGGTGCATTGATCGTGGTTATCCAGTTTATATGATATAGGTCATATCATATACAGGTTGAGTCGGGAGGAATGGCCCAAATTTCAGGAGAGTATTATACACGCGAAAACAATTTAAAAAAACCCATATGTTCTTATCCGATATTCATCTCTAAATTTGAATAAGTATTCGGCATTTTGCAACAATTTATTCACTGAAACTTTAAAATAAACGTTCAGGTATTGCTAAAATACACAAACACATTGTCAAGGATACGTATATAGATGTCAAATAGTCTTGAGCCTGGCATGATCTAATTACGTGAAAATTTTGATAAAATTGACGTAGAAAAAAAAATCATAGTGCGCTATAACTTGAAAACAAAAGAATATCGGATAATAATATATGTTTTTTCCACATTGTTTTTACGTGTATAATATACTCCTGAAATTTGGGCCATTCCTCCCGACTCACCCTGTATATTTACCGGAGTACGCTACGCGTGACACGTGGACCTGCCTGCGTCCTACTCAGTGCGATATTCGCAGCTTGGAAATTCTAGCTTCAGATACCTAGTCAACACTGTTACCATTTTTATCAGCGCATTTCCATAATAAGTAACTTGAAACATATTTTTCACATTCGCGGCAATACGCTACATTATTTTTTCTAGTGAGCTGTTCCCAGTTCTGAGGCAAACTAAAGTCTAGAATGAAATGATCAAATTTCATCAGTAGAAAATGTTAGCGAACTCAACGTTATATCCTATCATATTGTCTTTTGTTGTTTATGACATCCATTTGCTCTTGTAACTATCCTCATCATTCATGATCTAGAATAACGATTGTGGTAATTGCGAAGAAGAGTGGTCGTTGGTATATTCATATATTATTATACTTGTATATGTTTACATCCATATCGCTCAAGCGGCTGACACACTTGGCTGTTTTACCAGCAGCTAGTTGCAGCACGCTGCTAACAGCGCGCTGAGAACTCCTAGCAGTCGCTGTTTTTACCAACAAACTCGTAAAATCAGCAGCAGCTGTCTAAGTGGCACAATTTCAACTTCACTAGCTGCTAGTTATGACGTGACTTCATGATCTTAAGAGCGCTTGAGAAACCAAATGTGCTAGTTCATAGCCGCTGTAAAATTGTCGGTGTTTTTCTAGTTAGCCAGTGAATTTTGTCACATAAAAATGTAATAATAAGTGATTAGTTCGACGTTTTGGCAAACTTCTTGGACTCTCTTTCTCAATGATTTTAACAATAACTTTTTTTGTATAATCTCAGAAGACATACTATTAACCAATATAAAATTCAACACAATTGCCAGCAGCAACCAGCGGCTGGTAAAGTAGCTAAGTCTGACCGCGGTTTTAGACTGTACAAGCCCGTGTCCTGACAATGCGAGGAATTGCATTCGTAACCAAGCTGGTTATGCTTTGCATCCCGTGAACTTTGTGATGTGGGCCGTACTCCGTCTTCTGTGGAAATCCATAGCGACACGTCGCACTCTGCATAAAATGATGGCAAAGCGACTTGTCTCTTAGATTCCACAGGTACACGGAGTCCTAGGATTGGTGCATTTTCCATTCAAGTTGTATGATCAAGTTGCAATGATGATTATGAATTTTTACAAAACTATTTTCTGGCAGTATCGATATTCATAGGGATGGAGCTCGAACTGAAATAATATTAACAAGAATTTAAAAAACTATCGTATAACATCAATCTTCGGTTTGAATGGAAGTTGTAGTTAGAATATTTTGCAGTTTGTTCTTTTTTGTTAATGGATTTGATGCGTGGGTACCTATACAGGGTGTCCACGAACAACTCCTTGACATTGAAAAGGATGATTTTGCATAAGACAACATGATTTCTGTTCATAAGAACATGAAATGTTTTGACTCGTAGGATTTACAATTCCATTCTGATATCAGGAACACGTCGTTATAATTTATAAAGAAGGCAGGATGATAATAATCAAACTTGATATCTTGTGCTGTCAATTAACAATTCAACAAACTCTACTAACCCCAGTAGACCTTTAATATGGTTTCGAAGTGGACTGAATGTTTATTCATTATGTACTGTAAGACGGGAGTTATACGATCAGTCTAGCATCAGTTCAATTCATAAACTTGGTCATAATAGGTAGCATCTTTATAACTGAGATCGGAATCTCACTTCAGTTATACGTCAAATTTAGTATCTTATGATTCCCGTTTGCCAAGCGGAAATTTGACAGTTCGGAAATTGAGTGTAACTTAGTTACTGCTGGGATCTCAGTGAATCTTAGGTAAAAAGAACGCATCTAGTGATAAGAAACTGATCGTAAAATGGGTTGACTGATGGAGTGAGGAACCGGACTGACCAATAATATTTTAATATCTTATAATCTTTTGTCACTCCGACGACTATTGACAACAGAATGATCGTGTACTGCATTAAATCGGTTTCGCGTCAGTAACACGATATTATACCTGGTAACCATGGACCTAGGTACAACTTAACTTTTTTGTAACTGATATCAGTTTGAATTATCGTGTGAGTCGCCATTAAGTCCATCAGTTTTCCATCACTCATTGACTGACGCACTAAACTGATGCCAGACTAATCGTGTGACCCGCATCTAAATTCGCATTGATACCGACAATGTCAGAGTCAAAAAACGGTCAAATACGGTCAAATACGGATGCACCGTAACCATAGCCTCAGTCTACTTCTCTGATAGCAATTATTTATCAGCAGGCAAAATCTTCGAAAGGACTAAGCTTGTGATTTTTTCAGGCTGGTCAAGGGCTACAAAAAAATTAACAAGTTTGGCGAAGTCCTAGCGTATTTCACAATGAACCAATGGAAGTTCAAAAATGAGAATATTCAAGCCCTCTGGAAGCGTATGAGAAAACATGATAAGGAACTATTTGATTTTGATATCGAGAGGCTCAACTGGGACTTGTATTTTTATACATACACCCGAGGTAGGTAGAATCATAATAATCCAATAGATGAAACAATGATGAACATATTATCTAGGTGCAAGAGTATATCTTCTCAAAGACCCCCTAGACACAATTCCTCAAGGAAATGCCAAGTACTACAAACTCATGTTCCTGCACTATGCCATTCTGGGACTGATGTGGTTCTTCATACTGAGACTTGTCATGTCGCTGTTTAATTCTTTAGTAGGTTTATGTATGTAATCATCTTTTCTTAAATGTATAACCTATACGGTTCTGTAATAAAGATCTTATAATGTTATATTGACAGCGGCACCAGGGAAATCTTGGAAGTTGAAAAAGAAGTACTGTTAACAGAAGATGGTTCTATTGAGGTTCGGGTCTTTTTTCTCAGGCTGCTTCAGATAGGGCGCTTTATTATATCAGGCAATTGTGCTAACAGGCAACTATTCTACAGAGCAAATGTTCTATTCATGTTGCCGGCTGTTTGCATTTTTCTCTCGCGTTCACGAGGTGATAAACGCTTTCCTGAGCTAGATAACACTGGAAAACCGATGCATGTAAGGCTCGTGGTCAAAAGTGATGTAGCGAAGTTTCTAATGATGTTCCTAGAATCTGGGATTTATGGAGTTGATCGTTCATGACGATCGGAGACTCAATAGCCAATACTGTCACATAGTTCCACCAATCGACAGAGGAACGGATTTGAGAGGATGACTTTCTGACTCCTAGATACTCAAAATGTGCAAAATAAAACTGAACATTAGTCGATTCAATAGCGTAGTCGTTTTATAGGGTCCCTATTAAAACTCCATCACCGTGCTGATGTCCAAACATTCGCAAATGCACTCCATTTCCTCCAGATTACTGTAGTGACAGCTTAGGATCATCATAAGACTTTCATTGATCATCAAGATTATCAAGATTATTATTTAGTTTGTATTTCGTGATAACGTGACGGTCTTTTTGAAATAGGGAGTTTTTGAACCCCTTATTAATTTCAACGTTATTAACGTATCCCGCTATACTAAGCATGCGCAGAAAACAAAACATTAATAACGGAGAGGAGACAAAAAAGAGATTTTGAAACTCGTATTTAACGTTTGACGTTGTGTCATCACCATGTCATCTGTCATCATAGTGATCAGATTTGTTGTGTTTTTGGTTTTTGATGTATTGATTTTGTGATATTTTCGCCAAATTCCTAGCAGAGCAGCACGAATAATGGAAGATATTTTGGTCCAAATTGGACCAGATTCAAACTACCAAATGTAAGGTTTACATATTATTTCACGTCCGCTTGGCAAACGGGAATCATAATATATATGCTACCATTGAATTTGTGTTCTAAGTTACTTTTACTCCAAATTCAATTCTTTCACTTCGAAGCTAAATTAAATCTAACTCGCAGGCAAAACCACGAGTATCATGGGCAAAACACCGACTGGAATGATAAACAGCTGATCTCCATCAACATCAATTACACTGTTGCCAAGCTGTAAAACATAGGATCAGTTTCTGTTGGATATTCAATAAAAAGACAAGAATCTTACAATTCCTGTGTTACTGTAGTCATTTTTAACAATTTGAATTGTACCTTGTATGTTTCACGATTTTTTTGTAATAATTAAATAATACTGTATATCAATATGAGAACATGAGAAAATAACCGACGGTTATTAAGCGAACGTTAAGGCTGCGTAGATAACGTAACACGTTATCGTTTAATAACCGATTCGGTTATTTCCAGACATCTGCGCAAGCTCAGAATAACCGGCAACGTTGATAACGGGTCAAATAAGAGCTTCAAAAACTCCCTAAGTCCGAGCAGCCTCGTTATTTTATGATAAGAATATGTTGGGAACGTCAGTGGTATTATAGTCTTCACAAAAATTTGACCTTGATGTTTTTCGTAGCCTTCCTAATTTAATCTTATTTAGATATGTGAGTAACTGGATAATCGTTTTTTTAGAGCTGTCAAAAAAAAAGAGAAATACGAAGAAAAGTTTTCAATATTCAAAATGTGCGTGAGAAAAAGACTTTCAAAATGACCGCTTATACATTGAAACGGATGATTTTTTCAAAAGTGATTGGAAATCAAACGTTAGAAAACGTTACTTTTTTAACGATTATTCAAGTTAATATGAATGTTTGATCATCAAAGTTCCTTCCACCCAACCCAAAGCTGCGAGTTGCATGGGCTTTATCAATGTTCACAAGATGAGCGCTGTATAGGGTGAGCAACTAAGAATGCGAGGTACTGTATCTGGACATCTATTCATCGTAGAGGCGTGCGGCAAAAAAATTTATAGATAAAACGGCCGGTCATAGAATTTTTTGCCGCTAGCCTCTACGATAAATAGTTTCTCAGATACAGTTCCCCGCATTCTCAGTTGCCCACCCTGTACAGGGTGGATTTTAATTTAGAGTTTTCCTTTCAACATGAGACAGGACAAGAGAAGTAAGTTGACTAGATAAAGTCCCTGTTCAAAAACTGTATTTGAAAACAGGGTGGATTCTAATTTGGAGTTCTCCTTTCAACATGAGACAGGACAAGAGAAGTAAATTTCTCAAACAACATTTTCTCGAAAACTCAAAAATAAAGGAGATGTGACTAGATAAAGTCCCTGTTCAAAAACTGTATTGGAAATACAAAAAAGAAGCTGAAATTCTTAGAAAAAGTGTAGTGAATCTAGAATGATAATAGTAATGCAAAGTCATCATTCAAATGTAAAGCCTAAAAAAAAACAAAAAAAAAATATTTGAGAAATTTGCTTCTTCTACCATGTCCTGTCTCATGTAACAAGGAAAACGCCATCTTAAAATACACCTAATTGTGCATCACGTTCCGCAAAAATCACGCTTTTCAAATGGTTATTTGAACAATCATACACAAAAATATTTCACGATCTTTTATTTCGCGAGACCATACCCGTATCCAACTCTCTATTTTTGTGAAATATCAATTTTTTGTTTAGAGCTTTACCTATTGTAGCATTTTGCGCCTATAGAAATTACCTGTCCAGTTTTAACTACCTCATGAATTTCAAGTCACTTCCTATGTACATCCACTATGACGCTGATTTATTCCACTCTTATCTATGTAACTGTCCATTCACAATTCATGTTACGCGATCACGAGTAAACTAAGTTGTTCGCTTAACGCGTCAATTATATTAGCAGCCAATTCAACCCCAATAATATTCTCATGTTTTCGAACATTACCTGGTCGCTGGTAGAATTATCTGGAATAGCTCTGTTTATTCGGTGGTGGTAACGGTTTCGCCTGGATGGACTAAAACAGGCAACCTCGGGTTGCGCTCGCGGCTGAGGCAATAAGTCCTGTACGTTGTATGTGCCAACCGCCTTCAAGGGCCGCATAATGGATATAGACACACATGCTTCGGCACAATATTGATTAGAGTAAAAATGGAGAATACAAAATTTTTGAACCAGCATAACTATTCCAAAGATTTTAACAATATTTATACAACCACAATGAATACTGGTATTTGGTCGCCAGTAAATAATAAACACACAATCCAAAAAAACAGGTTTTACGGCTTATCGGGCTTGGGATAGCATTTATTGGATCCAGGAGCTAAAATTTGAACATGTTACAGGAAAATTTAAACTTTATGGTGAAGTATTTTGCGATATCATTTGCAGTTGATCGTTAATACACGAGAGCGTTGAAGTGAACGTGAATATTAATCGACTCTCTCAGTTAAGATGAAAGAGCCACCAGCCACCATCTACTAATTGTGCGCCAACCAAACATAAAGAATGTACGTGTTTAAAACACTTTGCAATATATCAGCTTCTAATCAACGTAGAACTTTCATTTATCAGGAACCGAAGATGACTATGAAACAAAAACCTTGACTGCACTGACAATGAAGGCAGCGATAATGATAGCATATTCACAATGCCTCATATGTGACAGCGATTGCTTGTCTCTACCAGTTTGGAATTGTAGTTGACAAACTATATTCAAATCCCTCATCGAGCATCGTCGTACTAATGGTCGTTACCATTAGAATCTCTTGAACTTTACAATAAGGATCCATATTATACGAAACACAAACTAACCCAACCTAACTCAAACTCACAACTAATTTTGTAAATTATTTTCCAAACTTCTGGAAGAAGGCAAATATAATTCTTATACCATTAAAGGATACGGATTTATCATTGATTCATAACATAGACCTATTGCCTTTCTCAGATGTTTGAGAAAATCATTTAAAAAGGTAATTTCAGATAAAATCAAAATTGAGTGTGACAATTTGAATATTATCCCCAAAGAACAGTTTGGTTTTGTATAGGATCATAGTACGGAGCTCCAAATTGTCAGACTTGTTAAAGGTCTCACAAGAGGGATACCTACAGTCCCAGAACATTTCTGGGTGTCTCTTGATGTGGAACAGGCCTTCGACAAGGTTTGTCATGAGGGGCTCCTGTTTAAAATATCCCATGCAGGATGTTCTCAACATTTCGTATTACTTATAAAAAACTCTCTAAATCATAGATTCTTCAGAATAAAAATGGTTAATATTTTTTCCAGATTTCATTTCCCAAAGAGCAGGAAACAAGGGTCGATACTGTCACTAATCCTTTATAATATTTACACTTTGGTAATTCCATCAGTCCAAATGCCAAGTTATCACTTTTTGCGTACAATACTTTGCATGTTTCTACTCATAAATTCCATTGTGATAAGAGATAGGTTACAAAACCATTTAAATTTGCTAGAAGAATAATTGAAAATGAAGATTTACCCCGGAAAAAGTCAAGCTATGATTATACCACATCGCAAGCCCAAAAACTTCCCGATCAAGTTAAATTTATACAAAACTCAAATTTCATGGTCCGATTCTAATATCTTGGATTATATACCTAATATGATCTTTCTTGGAACACACACAATTGATCGAAACTGAGGTCTGCAAATAATTGCTTTTTTGCATTGTACCGTGCGCGTCCCCTCTTCTGTCATTTTATAGTAGAGTGAGTACCAAAAATGAACTTTTAATCAATGAGCAGATTATCAGGCCCAAAATTGTTGAAAGTTAAAGTTTCCACTGTATAATGTGTTTGTTAAAAAGAACACCTGAAAGGTAGAGAAGTCAGAGTGACATAATTCGAGTGTCAGATTAGCTTACTAGTTTTCTCAAATTATTCATTTCCATTAATAAATCCATTCCTAAGGCACTTCGAAGCATATACTTGATTAGGTTATGGGTCCAGACACCCTACTAGTGCTGTAAAGAAGAGAAATATGAATTTTGTGAGACATGTGAAGCCTTTGAGTAGAGTTGAAGATTGGCCGATATGGAAACATAAAATGCGAGATATGTTAGATTATCATGAAGAAGCCTCGGACGTTATCGATGGTAAGCTAGTTGAACCTGCACCACTTGCCGAAGACGCGAGGGAAGCACATATCAAGAAATACAAGGAATGTTCTGATCTGTACCGTAAGGCTAATAGTTATGCCAAGTCAATGATAACGAGTGCTGTTTCTGATTCAGTACATCAGAAGATCATGGATAAGAAGTCAGCTTTCGAAGCATGGAATGCATTGAAACAGCAGTTCGAAGCATCAAGTGAGGATCAGCTTTTCAAAGTTTTACAGATTTCTTCGCATTTGCCTGGTCATCAAAAGATGATATTTCCACTCATATCGCAGTACTGAAGAATTTATGGGCTAAACTGAATAATGGTCTGAGAGCTAAGGGAGAGAATATGGTGCCCGATCTACTAATTATTTGTAAAATCCTCCATATTCTACCTAGATCTTTCAAATCATTCAAATCAAGTTGGATGTTACTGACCAAAGAAAATAAAAATACTCTCGATGAATTAACTGTGCAGCTGTGTATGTTTGAAAGAAACTTCACAAGGATTAGATCAAGAAACAGATACAGAGGCAATGGTGCTAAAAGCCAACAATATTGTGAAGAGGAAGATTTTGAATAAGATAGATTCAAGAGCTAATACTATCTGTCACTACCGTGAAAAGAGAGGCCATTGGATAAAGGATTGCCGCAAATGGAAAGCTGATGGGCGACCACCTAGAAATCAAGACGAAAAACCAGCAGGAAAGAATGCAGAGTCCACACTTACAGCCTCAACAGTGTGGTGGGTTGATAATGGTGCAACCAAGCATGTTATCAATACAGCGATTTACTTCAGTGATTTAGAGCATTTCAGTGTACCTTGTTCAATAAAAGCTGCTGGAGAAGAAACACTTGAGGCTGTTAGAAAAGGCACTATTCAGTTTGTAGACACAAACAAAGCTCGAACAGATATGTCAATGTCAAAAGTTATGACACTGAATGATGTGTGGTATGTTAGAAAAATCTATTTTCAGTTTTGGCTGCACATGACAGGAATATCAAAAGTGTTTTTCAGTCATCCGTAAGACAGTGCTGGCTTCAAGTTGATGGTAAGATAGCTGTCACTGGTAAAAGAGAATTTGGTGGGACTCTATTCAAAACTGATATCAAGCCGATTGTTCCTCAACAAACAGTCACAATCAATACTGTTGCTGCAGACGATTCTATGCTTTAGTTGTCATGAAAGATAGGGACACCAAGATAAGTATCATGTGATGAATAAATTACAGCAAGAACTTGGAATCAATGTGAGGTTGAACATGCATGGTGTGAACCATGCATGTATGGAAAGTCACATCGTCTGCCTTTTAGATCCAGAGTGAAACCATCACAGCCTGGTGAGTTGTTTTCTGTGGATATATGTGGATTTTTTTATGTGTCCTTCCAGAAGAGAAGGTATTTGATTGTTTTCAGAGATGCCTATATAAAATTCAGGTATAGGTATCTATAACGAGAGAAGTCAAAAGCTAAAGATGTCTTGAAGGACCATGCAGAAAGAATGGGACATTCAGTGAAAGAGATTCTGTCAGATGGCGGAGTTCGAAAGTGAGGCGTTCAAAAAAGTTTTGAAGTCAAGAGGTATCACACTGAGGGTAACTGCGCCCTATACACCAGAGCAAAATTGCGGAAGTAAGCGTGAAAATCGAACGATCGTTGAAATGGCTCGAACATTCAAGTATTCCAATCCAGATGCAGAATTACCTGTGGCAATTTGGGCGGAATTGGTGAGCACAGCTATTTACGTCCTGAATAGAACCGTATAATCTTGTGTTAAAGGCGTAAGTCCATATGAGCTTTGGACTGGAAAAAATCCTAGAATAAATCATCTCAGGATAATTGGCTCAACTTGTTTTGCTCATATTCTTCAGCAAAAAAGAAGGAAAATGGATGAAAAAGCTGTGAAAAGATTTCTGGTCGGATACGATGATGATGAGCGCTTTCGGATTTGGGTAAAGGGAGAAAATGAAGTTTTTTGTCAAGAGATGTAAAGTTTCAAGAGAAGTTACAAGATTGTGACCTAGAAAAACTGAAACTGCCTCTTTGAACAAAAATAGAAGAGAAAGAAGAAGAGCAGCAAGATATCGAACAAAAAGATTCACCCAGAATGAAAGAAGATAGTTCAACTGAAGACGAAGAAAGTGGAGAAGAAATCCCGTATTCGATAAAATATCGACTAAGTGATCGCAGAAATATCAAAAAGCCAAAGGAGTATGAAGACTCTGTTATCTGAAGAAATTTTTAGTGAAGTAGCGATCCCTGATACACATGAAGACGCATTGAGCAGCAGAGAGAAGTTTCATTGGAAAAGAGCAATGAACAGTGCAGATCCATGTCTATATACTCGACAAAAAGACGATACAAACATTTTTATTGTATTACATGTCGATGATGGATTGGTGTCAGCAACGTGTCAGGACGAATTGGACAATTTTATTTCTGAACTGAAAAAGGAGTTCAAAATAACCACAAGGGCAGCAGACTATTTTCTGGAAATACAGATAGAAAAATTAGACGATGGAAGTTTGAAAATCCATCAACATGCTTATATCCAGAAATTACTAGAAAATTTTCAATTTTCAGAATTCAGGCCGGTAACTACACCAATTTTGAAAAATATGGAAAATTCAGAATCAGGAAAAGTGTTTAGAACCAAGACAAGTTTTTCCTACAGACAAGCTGTTGGGGCATTGATGTATTTGATGATTGGTACAAGAACTGATTTGGCATACAGTGTTGGATTTCTTTCACGGTCATTGGAGAATCTATGCACAGACACCATAGTGATGTGGAGACGAGTGTTTCGTTACCTTGCTGGAACACAAACTATGGGCATCACATACCAGAACTCAAAAAACCTAGTAGTGGAGTGTTACAGTGACACAGATTTTGGAGGCTGTACCAGAACCGGAAGGTCGACTTCTGGCGTGGTTATCGTATTTGATGGTGGAGCTTTATCATGGAGCAGTCGAAGGCAAATCATGGTAGCTATTTCAACAACTGAAGCCGAGATTGTGGCAGCTAGTGAAGCCACGAAGGAAGCTATTTGGTTGGGGAGATTGTTTGCAGAGATCTGGAGGACTACTTTTATTCCAGTTCTCCAAATTGATAATCCAGCAGCAGTTAAGTTAGCTCAAAATCCTGAGTTCATGGCAGAACGAGACATATGGAGTGGAAGCACTTTTTTTCGAGAAAAAGTGATAGAAGGTGAACTTGAAGTTGCACAAATATCGACAGAAGACCAATTAGCTGATTTGATGACCAGGCCCTTGTCAAAACCACGGTTGCAGTTGTTATCCAAGCAAATGGGTCTTAACTGAAGATATGAAAAGTTTTTTTTCACAAACAAGGAAAAGTGTTGAAAGTTACAGTTTCCACTGTATAATGTATTTGTTAACAAAAAACACCTGAAAGGTAGAGAAGTCAGAGTGACATAATAAGAGTGTCAGATTAGCTTACTAGTTTTCTTAAACTACCTATTCATTTCCATTGATAAATCAATTCCTAAATCACTTCCAAGCATATACTTTATTAAAAATAACATGCTTTGGGAGCTTGGTTTTTGGACAAATATGTTGCATTTGCCTATCCTTAATTCCCAAATGTCAAAAAGATCTGTGATATACGAGCCAATTAAAATGTTCAACCACCTACCAAAAATTGTGCAATCTTCATCTAGTTTCCCTATGTTTAAGACCTCTGTTCGTGATATTTTATTGAATAAAGCTTTTTATACGTTGGATGAATTTTATAGAGATAACTTTCATGACTAGTCAAATTTATTCTCTCGTTTCATGTAGTATCTTTATTGTAATCATTGCTCTATTTTAAATATGATATATAGTTTTAGGTTAAATTTTATTTATTTATTTTTTTTTCTAGTTATTGTACTTTCAGTCTCTTTTCTTCATTGTTTTTTCCAAATTTAATTTTTTGTGATTTCATTTAAGACTGTCATACTGTGCTTTGTCTGTTGAACCATTGGTTTTTTGATGATAAAGCTTATTCTGATTCTGATTCTGGAAAAAATCAGAGATGCCAGAGTAAGTTTTTGAGAAGATCGGAGCGGACCCCTTGCATGGTTTATCAGGAATTGTTATATTCACAAGGGCCATGGGGCCATTCCAATTCATCATATTATTATCATTTTAAACAGCTAGTTCAGAATTCTAAATTGTATTCACAATCATGACAATCAATTGCTTTCAAAATTGAAAAATACAAGCAAACTCAAAAATAAAAAATCGAGAATCAAAAATGTTTGGCACAATAGAAGATTGTATGATATCATCGACAAAGGTTTTTCTTATATAACCCATTTCCATGCCAATCCCTTTGAGAAAATCTTAGTGAAATCCTGAATAAAAGAATCCACTTACAACAATATTTGAAAAAGAGTTATCCAATTGTACTAGTCCCTGTATATACAGTGTGACCCATCTAGATTGGAAACACCCCTGTAACATTGTAGGTTTTTAAACAATTTCACCCTTTTTTTTTTGAAATGTTTAGTTATAAAAGGTCTACTACGTAACAAATTTTAAACTGTTTATTTTCAAGGCATGTTACAATACTTTTTCGTTCTAGAAAATGGTGAATTTGTATCAGCGATTTTTCATTAAAAAAATCACTCCACCAGATTAAGAGTGCCTCCAAATGGCTGTTACCAAAATTTCATAAAAATATATTCATTGATAGCAACGCTACGACAATTTCAAATTCTTAAATTCTCTATGCTAACGGTCCCAAGAGAATACCTTGCATCAACAGTTTCCATGGAAATTGCATTTGTTTTATCGCCTGTAACAATGAACTACAAATTAAATAAAAATATGTTCAAAATATCATAACATTCAATGAAAGTAACAGAATTACATTTGCATCACAATCAAGAACTAGTGATTTTTTTTTTAATATTGAAATTTTGGTATGACTGGTTTGATATCATTTGCCTTGAGACATCGCCGAATTTTTTCTCACAGTGCATTCAAATCTAAACTGGCATTCCGTAGACTGGCATTAGTTTCATTTTTGAAATAATCTAGAATAGGTTGACTATTAATGGGTCTTCTTTGCACAGGATGACATTTCAAAAGCATTTTTGAAACTGCACCAATTTCCTAGAAAATTCTGTTTATTTTATTCACCGTACATACCTACATACCACCGTACGTGCTAATGTAACAACGATCTGCGTGACTTTCATTGAATACTTCACAAACTTCTCCGGCACTTCTATCGTTACAACGCTATAACGCTTTATCAGCTATGGTACAAAAGAATCAGGCAGACTGTAATTGAATATTGTTGCCGATAAATAGGTAATTTCACACTGACACTAAGTAGTGGCAACAAGTAACTCTATCTCCATGGCAACTGTTGATGGAGGGTGTTCTTTTGTGACCGTTTTGGCTTAGAAAATGTATGAATTCGCTGTTGTCGTAACTTTGTTATTAGTGAATACTTTCACATGAAATTTTGGTCACAGCTATTTGAAAGTACTTCAAATCCAATAGCGTATTCTTTTATTTAATAAAAAAAAGTACCGTAGTATGCCTTAAAAATTGGTGTTTCCAATCTAAATGGGTCACACTGTACAAAGTTGAATAAATAGCAACTAATTTGGTTTATTTTCAACTTCAAACACAAACATAATACATAATTTCACATAGGAGGCATTGTAAATAATATGCTACCCGTGATGGGACGTATGATCGTCCAAATCGATGAGGGAAAAGAGAGAGTCTGTTGCACTACAATGCCTAACTGGTAGAGGCGAGCAATCGCTGTCATATAGGACGCATTGTAAATATGCGCACCGGAAAGCATTGCAGCTCGTGGTTCGTTGGGATCCATGACTTGTGAACATCAATGGGATGGTATGCTGCGACAAAACCAGGTGTGACGTGATAACCGACGACAGACAATACAATAACTATTTTTCTGTTTGTTCACTCTTTTTTTGACAATCGGTTAGCGACATGGCATGGACCAAAGACAACATTCTTCTTTTAATTATATATCAACCATCATCCATATTGTGACGAAACGTCATTTGTCGCCGATATTTGTCCTCCAACTTTGGACTGGCCGCAGTCGAAGCTTATCGATTATTCTCGATAATTCCACTCTTTTCCAGTTAGTAGATGTCGGCAACATTCCAGAAATATAGGTTCGACTATACAGTGTGATTTCAACGTTGATAAATGCCTTTTAACATTGTATAGAATTCAATAAAAATAAGATAAATTTTCAAATAAAATTATGTACTAGAAGTCTTCGTTGGCGAGATACTGGGTGTCAAAGTTTTATCTCAACTTTTTTACCACTCCAGATATTTCCACAAAATTTGGTACACTTCTTTTGAGCATTGAATTACATTCTTTGATGTGAAGGTTTCTGAAAAATTTCTTCTAGTGGCGTTCCAACATGATTTATATTGAATCGCTTTGAAGAAAAAAATTGCACGCCACTGCTTTTTCTTAAAATCAATATTATTTTTAAAATACTCATCTACTTTGAAGTTAATTTGGTCTCTTGATATTCTTTCGTTCGACCAACGGTTTTTGTTTAAAGAAATGAAAGCCATTTGGATGCATGGCAAAATCGCTAAAGTCTGATAAGGTGTTTTGTACAAAAAAAAATCGTTTTTGTCTATGATTTGTAATAAGGTAGGTCCATTACTCATATTACTATACAATCAGTACCATTACTCATATTACTAAACAATCAGTACCATTTAAATGTAATGAAAAAATAAATTGACCTCACTTTAATACAAATTTGAGTACAAATTAGACACATAAAACACGTCATCTTCCCAATTCCCAACGTTGTGATCGGTACAGAACTAGTCCGGTTGTCAGCAAAATGCTACCTGGGTACGATGTGAATGCCGTGGACGGCGGGAACTAGGTTGGGAATTTGGTTTGACTGCACAACCCACAGAAGTGACGTGGCTTTTCCCAAAAACTGCAAGGTTCTTGGGAGGCCCGTATGAAATCCAAGGACGAATCAATGACGTCGTCTACCTGATCAGGAGCCACCACGAGAAAAACTCAGAGCTGTTCATTTCAACCGTTTGGCGCAGTATGCTGGAGATCATGACGATCAGAAGGCTGGAGTAAGACTGATCAGATCACCCGAGAAGGACGTGTCACTGGATACCTTCATGTCCCTTCAATCCAATGGCCAGAAAGTCAATGGCATTGTTGAGGAAAGGCAGCTGGATTTTTTCGAAGCACCGGCCAAATACTCGTTGACTCACTGGGTCACTGAACACCTTGCTGTAGGGAGTGAACTTGCTGCTATTTTTCAACGGAAATTTGGACGACTGGACCATCTACGACGACAATGATCAGAGGTGGGGAGGGTGCTACAAATCAGGGAAGGGACACGACACCTGTTCTATCTAGTCACAAAAAAGCTTCTACAGCATCTGACTACCTACAAAGATATTGGGAGAACCCTCAATCAACTCAGAGTTGATGATGTCACAGGATCTGACGCGTTTGGCGATGCCGACGATGAAGTTGACCAATGATCAAATAGACTGAAGATATGGGAGAAGCATGCTGGGGGTGAATTTTCAAGAGTAGCGGCACTGACTTCCTGGTTTGCTGCTAGTTCCCCTGAATATCATGCTGCAGTTTCGGGGACAGTTGTTGATGCTGACATGAAGACATTTCGGGACGACATGCTCTAAGGAGAGGGCAATGTGGAGAAACATTATTTGTCGCTGGTATTAGTCTTCCAACGTGGGATCTTGGCCACTGTATCGACGCGCGAAGGCATTCGGAGTTTATCGATTATTCTTGATAGCTCCACCCTTTTTTGGCAGTTGTTGGAAACAGAAATATAGATTCAACTGTATAAGGTCGCCAATACGCGTACAGTTTAGCTCTGTATTGGTTATCATAACTTTGTGAACGGAAAGTTGAAACATATATTATACTTGTATCAGTAAGATAAATAGCGAGTGTTCGTGAATAGTGACTTGAAAATAAATGAATTAAAACTGGATTTGTGATTTCTATAGTAAAATTCCTAACAATATTGAGACTTCAAATCACAACTGATGAAAAATCAATAATTGGATTGAGGTATGGAACGCCTCAATATTGCAGAGTGAGATTTGCGATATGGTTTGATGCGGTGTGGGTATGTTGTTGTTCGCAACGTGGTTTGCGACGAAAGACAAGTGATTCGACTTTATGTGTAGGAGTGTAGGTCATGATATATCAATTTACTGGTCATTTGACCAGTTTCACTAACAACTGGCAAAGAGGAGGTTTCAAAGTTGTAATAAAACATGTATGTTGCAACTGTTGCTTAAATTCTTAAATTCTGAACAAGATGCCAAATTACATGAGCGTAGTCTACTTCCAAAGATATAAAAAACTCCGTACAATATTGGTCCAGAAATGCTTCGTGAAGAGTATACGGAGTATTTTGTTTTTCTCGTCTTTTGTGTGTTGTTCAATTCCGCTCAGTGCGTTAGCTTATTCTGATTTGAGTATACGCCAAGAATTGGAAGTATGTCTCTTTTCATGAATGCTGTGAGGAGTCCCTATACCTCTATTATTGTTAGGTTGTTGAGATGTCACTGCATTTTTTGCGCTAAGAATTATCAGTCTTCAGGGTTTATTGTCTGTTTTCTTATTTGATTTTGAACAATACCTATTTCTATATGATATTCCCTAATAAACGTTTCATAAATTATCGGTTTAATCTTGACCTGGTCAACTCATTTACACAACGTCCTTTCAAATAAAAATCTCACACATATTTATTACTTTGTGAGGAATTCAGGCGGGGCCAGACAAATAACTACTCTTGTTACGTCATTGACCACGCGCCAATCAATATTTCCCACTCCGTCCTGGTGTATAGCGTCAGGACGACCCGACCGGCAAAAAGAAGGAGCGTACAGCGCTCAACCATGTCTGCAGACATCGATAGCCTGGAATACTGTGTAACATTTCCAAATCCTAATTTCAATTATTTCCAACTGAAGGACTCGGATTTTGAGTTTGTGGTCAACGAAAAAAGGCTCCCAGTTATCATGTTATTCGGATGGGCAGGATGTAAAGATAAATATCTGGCAAAGTATTCACAGATTTATGAAGAAAAGGGGTGAGTGAATCATTCCAATAATTTAATGTTATCAGATGGTTTGAAAAGGAATCTGTTTTGCTTATATAGTTTTTACAATGAATCGTTACCCCTAATAATTAATAATCATTTTCGTTGAGGTTTGGAGATAAACACTTTGAAAATATGCGAGACATGTATACACATCACATACATTTTTGACCACCTTCGCAGGAGAGTATACAAGTTTCAAGATTTTGTATTCATTTGCTTTATTTCACTATTTTGCATATCGAGAAGAGAAGATTATTAAATACAAAAAAAACAAAATCTTGTAACTTGTAACAACTAACGCATACTTTCTATGTGCTGTGATTAGTTGTATACTTATTTAACTACAGGGTGGGTGTATCGTGAATCATGGATCAAACGACTCTGGGTGATAGAGGATGCTATCTGCAATGAGAAAAAACACATTTGTTGATTTTCGAGATACAGGGTGTTGAAATTTTTGAAAAAAAAACGTTTTTTTTTTAAATCTTTTGTCCAAACCAAAAGTCACATTTATACCTTAACTTGGTATACATAATGTCATGACAAGCTAGAATATCAAGCTCTCCAGTCGACCACTGGTGGAGATAGGGGTCGGAAAAAATAACTTTGTAACAAAATAATGTCACACTCGGTGTATGAGTCAAAAAAATACAATTTTTAAAGACACATTTTATTTGGCAAAAAAATAGTTCCAAACAGTTTTTCGTCACATTTTGCAGGAAATGAATCTTTTTTAATTTTTTCAACATCGAGTTCAATTAAGTGTTAGATTAACTTAGTAACGCAAAAGTGAACTTTCATCAAGTAGGCTAGGCAAATCATGGACTGGGATAAGATAAATCAATGGTTACTTAGTTGAATCGTTTTAATCACCACCAAGGTTAAATGCCAAAGAATTTTACAGATGTTTGCAAAATTAATGAGCAGCTTTATTGGAAAATTCACAACCGCATCACAATCGACAAGTACGGCACTATCTTGAACAAATCCTGGAAGATGGATGAATAGAGGAGGGCCGATGGCTGATATTAGCTGTTGCGGAAGAAGTCAGTCGCAAATAGCAAGCCCTTTGACGAATTAAACGAAACGAAGGTGCAGATTGTGCATTAGATCAGGTGGGGACTATTTCGAACATCTTCTTCAATAAGTGACTAGATTAATTGAAATTTACTACTCCCAGTTTCACTTTTGCGTTTCCAAGTCAAATCAACCTGATGTTGAAAAAGTAAAACCAGATTCATTTCCTGAAAAATGGTAGCGGATACGAAAACATTTTTGAAATATTTTTTTTCTTTTAATAAAATGAGTATCTAAAAATCGATTTTTTATTGAATCGTACTCCTGGTGTAACATTATTTTTTTGCAAAATTATTTTTTCCTGCAACCCCTTTCTCTGCCACTGGTCTACTGGAGAGCTTGATATTGGTAGATAGTTCTCTTCATGACATCGTGTCGTATATCAAGTTTGGTTTAAATATGATTTTTGATTTGAGCAAAAAATATAAAAGTCGTATTTTTCATGGACATTTCAAGACCTTCTATTTAGAAAACGATCAACAACTGGATGACAATATTTGTGGCTTTTCTTATTGCAAATGGCATCCTTTCACCCAGAGCTGTCTGATCCATGACTTATTGGACACCCTGTATAACTTTTTGGCGACATAACTTCTCAAGTCCTATCAGAATTGGAAAGTTCATAGTCTGCCACGTAAGTCATCTTCAAAAGTGTTATACTTTTATAGTGAAGAAAATGCCCCTATTTTATTCGTAGACCATTCACAACCCCAGGTGTTCATGGCATAGGAAGTTATCCTGTGAAGATGTACTCTTTAAATTATTTTTATCACTTCACACTTGTTTCTAATTCAAATCAACCAATTAAAACATATCTTTGGTGGGGGGAGTTCTTTTTTCCAGTTGGTTTTTATCAAATGAAAATGTAATGCCATCCATTCGAATTCTAGTTTTAGGGTGGATTTTGAAATTCAATTTAATTTTGGCATATGTGTACCTGATGCGCCTCCAACGTATCCAAACAGTGAGGAGGCGTAGGTTGGAACCAATTCATTCAAAATTCAGAGGTTTGTTTTGTGGTCGGACACTTCGATTTTTATTTTTGACTGCGGTTTTTTGGATGATAATCTTATACAGTGCGGCTCTAAAAGGTCCCCCCCCCCCTTTTTTTTTAATGTATGCACCAACAATTTTGAAACTTGGCATACTTCAATTGCTGTCAAAATACCACTTTTTGATGTTACTGACGTACTTTTAGTATTCAAGATGGCGGCTGGGCGCCATTTTTAAATATTTCTTTAAATAGAAAGGGGGGTCGTGTGACACATCATTCGAAAGGTCTTATTGAGTAGATTATTGTGTGAAAATTTCATAGGATCAAACATGCGGATATGACAGACTGTCAAACTAACAAGATAAAGAAATTCGTGAAATAAGAACAAAGAAAGCATACTTCAATTTTTATTGTAAAAATGTTGAAAATGTCCTCCGTTGACCGACATCATCACTTTGACAAAAAGCAGTAATTCTTTGCTGTAAATCTAAAAGAGAGTTTTGCTGTGTTGCATATACTTTCTGTTTTATATATCTCCATAAAAAAAAAGTCTAATGGTGTTAAATCGGGCGACCTGGCAGGACATTCGGTAGGACCCCGACGACCAATCCAACGATTGGGGTAAGTTATGTCCAAATACTGCCTTAAATTTCTGATAAAATGAGGAGGCGCATCATCCTGTTGAAAAATTGGTGCCATGCCAAATTCGTTGGCATCATTCTGACGTATTTGTACAATCAAAGGCTCTATTGTAGTTTCCAAAAAGATCAAATACAGGTCCCCTGTCAAATTTTCATGAGTGAAAACAGGACCAACAATATGGTTCCCCAATATGCCCAGCCCATACGTTAACCTTTTCCCTAAAAACATGCGGATTCACGTCACTCCAATAACGAACATTTTGCCTGTGTACACGGCCATTAAAAAAGAGAGTACACTCGTCACTAAAACAAATATTTTGAACGTATCTCGGTTCTCGGCCTATTCTATCGGTCATAATTTCGCAAAATTCCACTCGTCTGTCAGGATTATCTTCAATCAACTGGTGCACCATTTGAAATTTATAAGGATAGAATTTCTCTTTTTTCAGCAATCGTTTTACAGAAGCAGACGAAGTATCACAGATGTCTGCAACCTGAGAAGTCGACTGTTCAGGATTCACCACCATCTCACCAATGATTGCAATTTGTTTATCTTCCGAAATAAATGGTCGCTTCTTCAAGCTATGAACACTATCAGTCTCGATAAATTTCCGCACTAACTCGCGAAGATATTTCCTGCATATCGGACGGTCCGGAAAGCAGTCATTGAAGATTCTTTCCGTCTCATGGACATCACGATTTCCGCCATAAATAAAAATTGCTTCAATTTTTTCTGCGAGGGGACGCGAATCAGGCATTTTTGTAACACTTCCTAATTAACACAATAATCAAACAACTGGCTCATATGGTTTCAAGATTTTCACGTTTGGTTAAACTTTAGTGCTGTGGCGAGGTAGTGTGGAAACTGTATCTCCATCTCAATTTAGATTTTAGTATTATAATGCTAATAAATGCTTTCCAATTTTTTTTATCATCTTGAAATTCTTTATCCGCTTTGTATCAGCATTCCTATTTGTTAACCTGTACTGTTTTGCTCAGGTTCACCATCATTTTTCCGGAATCTGATGTGTCAGCTAAGTTTCAAAATTTTTGGTGCACACATTAAAAAAAAAAGTGGGGGAGGAGAGCCGCACTGTATACAGGGTGCCACAGATTCGAGTGCATGCATGGGGATCTCAGTTATTATAAGAAATACAGGGTCGGTTAAATGGTTGCAAAGTTGCGCATAGTTATGCTCAAGAGAATGCCATTTTTAAATTTGAAAAATTCCGACTACTTCCGAGGATATTAGAAAAAAGTCGAAATTTCGCAATAACGTTTTCATCATTTCTTGCGTTTGTTTGAGAAGACATTTTAAAATAAATTACACTTTGTCATTTTCACTTTTTCTTCTCTACAAGATGATGGTATCAAATTGAAAATCTGACGTTTCGTCTTCGAGCTACCATCGTCAACTTAATTTTTTTTTAATACGGACCTGGATTTTTCATTTTATTTTTAGTTATTTTTTGACGTCCTTAATGCATTGAGGTATCGCAACCATCGAAAAAAATACTCATCTAAAAAATAATACTAGAGAAAATCAGTTAGGCCACCCTTGTCTCCCTAACACATGGTTTGGTTCATAAATCCTTCTCTATCCGACACAATATTCTTATGACAAAACCTGCACAAATAAAAAAAAAAACTTATTAACTGAACCAAAATCGAAATAACATCCAATAACGATACATTTGATGAAATTAAATTAAATCCACAAATGACATGGAAAATAAAAAAAATATTAAAACTGGATCAATTTCTGCAGAAGTGTTCAAAAATATTGCCATTTTCACCAAATATTGAAAATAACAATAATAGGTGAATAATAATTGAAAATATTGAGGTTGCTAAGGCAACTCATCACTCTACGCCCTCATTTGATCACCTCAATGCCTCAAGGACGTCAAAAGATAACTAAAAATGAAATAAAAAATCCAGATCCGTATTTAAAAAAATAAGGTTGATGATGGCAGCTCGAAGACTAAACGTCAGATATTCAATTTTATACCACCATCTTGTAGAGGAAAAAAAGTGGCAATGAAAAAGTGCAATTTATTTTAAAAAGTCTTTTCAAACAAACGCGGGAAATGATAAAAACATTTTTGCGAAATTTCTGTTTTTATCGAATATCTTCGGAAGTAGTCGGAATTTTTCAAATTTCGAAATGGCTATTTCTTGAGCATAAAAATGCGCAACTTTGCAGCTATTTAACCGACTCTGTATCTCTTATAATAACTAAGATCCCCATGCATGCTCTCGAATCTGTGGCACCCTGTATAATGATAATAATTTGAATAAGCTTTATTTCAGAATCATGAATCTACAGAGTATACGCCTAATATGAGATGACGTCACAACTAACAGAATTGAGAGCTAAAGTCTAGTTCACAGTGAATTGGAAAAATTCTCCTGGGTTATATAATAATAATGATGATCGTTTATTAAGCATATTAGCTTTACAATTGACAATACTAGGTTCCAGTTTCAAATGATAATAATATCTATATCTATACATATACAATATACATAACAAAAATAATCTATTTCGAGATATATTGATCCGAAATGAAAGTTCTTAGTCTAGATTTAAAAACATTTAGTTCAGTGACGTCTTTCATGTGAGTTGGTAGAGAGTTGAACTGTATTAACCAATTACAGACTAAGCTGTCATGAGTTTTCGTTAGTCGACTTCTCGATACATAAAAATTATTTCCATCCATTCTTGTCTCATTATTGTGAACATGATTTACATATTTCAGTTCCCTGTAAAGATACTCAGGTACCAACTGATTCTTCATTTTATATATAAATATAAAACATTTATAATTCACCATATCTCTTACATTCAACCGATCCAAATCGACTACAAAATGAACCTGAGAGCTTTATTTTGAGTTTTTTGGATTTGATAGTTTTTTGCTTTAGACAGGTTTAAAAAAAATTGTGGGACAGTACTCAATATGTGGTGCTACAATAGATTTATATAGGATTAATTTTACGAAAAGTGACACATTTTTTTCTACTTTTTTCAAGAAATATACTTTTTTAGAAATTTTCGAGCATATACAGGGTTATTCACGTTATTCGATACGAAACATTATGGCCGAAGTATATGATTTTGAAAAAGTTTTTTTTTTTGAATGGATAGGGATCCTTTAAGGCTACATTTTAAAAATATTTTCATGTTATACAGGGTGTCCCCAAAACACGAAACGCATCACAGTTGTATTTTTTTAAATGGAACCCCCTGTATATCAATTAATATTTCAATTCTTTTTTCAATTTGGAACACAAATTGTGATACAACTAATGTTCCTAAATTCAACCGTTATCGAGATATCGCGTTTTAAAAATGGCATTTTTGCAACTTTGACATGCTATAAAACTCAAACTATTCAAGTTAGAGAAAAATGGATTGCACATTCCCATCTAAACTTTTCAAGATCTATTCAAGGTGATTAAATTCATTCTTGTGAAAAAATGTCAAAATGTGCCGAAAAAAGTTGACAGTTGACGGTACCTTCTATCCAAATGACATTCTGGATGGATAGGGACCCTATCCATCCAGAAAAAAAAACTTTTTCAAAATCATATACTTCGGCCATAATGTTTCGTGTCGAATAACGTGAATAACCTGTATAATCCGCATGTGCATCAAAAGTCAATTGTTCGTCTAATATTACACCCAAGTACTTGATTGTCTTTTCCTTGTGTATTTGTTGTTCATTTATGGAAATCTTGATATCAACATGGTCCAAGTTTTTGATTGTTTGTGCTATTCCAAAAACCACGAACGTACACTTTTGTACAGTGCTTTCAATTTAATTTGTCACACTTTCAAAAGGCTGTAAAATATTTATTTTTTGAGCTAAAAGGTCGACCAAAGATAGGAATTGTAGGGTTTTTCGTAAAATTTTGTGCTATTGAGTCAAATATTTTCTTAACTGTCAAAACTTACTTTTTTTTTAATGTCACACCCAATATATTATCACATATGAAATTGGTATAGATCTGATTGAAACTGTAATTTACAGGCGTGTTTTATTTTGCTTCCAATAACTTTCATAGTTCTTGTTCTGAATATTTGCTAAAATATAGTATTCTTGTATTCTTGTATTCTTGTAACAACACTGTCTCACATGAATGACCTATTCTTAATCCAGACTGATTCTGATCAAGCACCTCGCTCCTGTCACAGAAGCTTAGCAATCGATTTTTCACCGCAACTTCCAGGAGTTTTTCATATGGAACTTTATTTATTATTTATTTATTTATGAGACGAAAATCCTCTACTTTGTAACTGTCTGGTACTTTTTGGACAAGAGTTATGACGGATGATGCCCATTCCTGTGATAAGTTGCCATAAATCAATGATGCATTTATGACATCCAGAAAACGATTTTCTATAACATCAAAAGCTTCTTTCAAAATCACAGTGGAATTTTTATTGCCGCACCCTGATGTGTTTTTCAACTCATTGACAATTTGTTTCACGTGACCCATGTTTAAAGTCTCAAATTTGGTAAATAAGTCTTTGGTGTCCACAAAACTTAAAACATAAGTAAAATGATGAGTCGGTGTTATGGGCGACACTATTTGGACGATACTGTTGATAAAGTATTCATTTAAACAATTCAAAATATCACATTCCTTTTCTGTCACAGATCCATCCCATATCACTTCTTCATTATCACAGATTTTATTCGGCATTAGTTGTTTCAAATTCTTCCAAAGTTGTTGTGAGTTGCTTCTGTTGTGGTCAAGAATTTCAAGGAAAAGATTATTTTTGGCTTCTTCAATCATGTTGGTCACCTCGTTGCGTAACATTTTAAACTCAGCCCAAATATGATTGGCCCTCAATATACTGCCGCTTTAATTTTCCCATTCCTCCTTTTCATTTTTCTCAGAATTTCCGGTGTTATCCATCTGTTGTTTTCATGTTTCGTTGATATATTCTTAACCTTTATGACGGTCATCTCTTCAAGTGGCTGTGATATCAAAGAAATCAAAGATTTTGTCAAAACATCCACACTGATTACAGAATTATTCCATTCTGAAGCTCGCAGAGCGTTCTCAAGCTTGTCCTTTTGGAATTCCAAACGCTCATAAGTAACTGGCTGTGCTTCAACATTTCTTGACTTGATAATAATCTCAATTATGTTATGATCACCTATCTTAGGACATAACAGAACCTTGCACAATACAGATTTGTCTGAAAAAATCTTTGACTATTTGGTTGAGGTCATTGATTTGCAGGATTTGTTTGATTTTTCTGGTGTAGTAGGTATCTTTGAGGTAGTTATAGTTGAAATCGCCTAATATTATTTGGTCTGCATCCACTTCACCCAGGTCTTCAAGAAGCTGCTTCAATTGAACGAAGAATACTTTACCAGAACCTGATGGGGAACGGTGAATGCCCGTTATATTTATTTGCTTATTATTCAAAAAAGCAACAACTGATAGAATCCACACATCTCTCTCTACATTTCTGTTGATTTCAATAGTGAATTTGAACTTACTTAACTTGGTATGGTTCAATATCTTTTATGGCTTTTTTATTTCTATCTCAAATAAATTCACAGATCGAATGCGTTTTATATAATTTGGTAGAGTATTATTGTTATGTGCACTTAAAATAATCTTGGGAACGAAGAACTGAATCAAGAAACGCTCAAAACAGATTCTATAAAACAAAGGGGGAACAAAAAAAAGTCTATAAGCCCACCCTTATCTGTAACCCCTAAAACAGTATGAGATACACCCCCGAAATCTTAAATAGACCCTCCTGTCGGATAATACCTCATTTTTCAGGCCCTTTGACCCTAAAACTGCCGAGTTTCAAGCCTCTGCTGTCATTCCTGTTGATATGACAGCTTGACAAAATTTTATCTTTACATTTTATTCTATTCAATAAATAATACCCCTCAAGAGTTGACTTCTTTATACATAGAGAATATGATGAGGGACTGAATACCTTCAAAACGAGGTATACTATTACTCCAAAGAAGTATTTGAATTTAAAAAAAAAAAAACATATCCTCTTAGTATGGAGAAGTTTACTCTTGCGAGTAATAATTTATTGAATAAAATAAAATAAAAAAATAAAATTCTGACTAGCTTTCATATCAACAGGAATGACAGCAGAGACTTGAAACTCGGCAGTTGTAATCAGTGTCGTAAAACCTTTAGAATAAGGTATCACTTGACCCCCCTTTCTATTCAAGATCTCAGGAGTGTATCTTACCCTGTCTTAGGAGTTACAGATAAGGGTGGGTTTTTTATTTTTTGTTCTCCCTTCGTTTCATAGAATTTGTTTTGAGCGTTTTCTGATTCAGTTTTTCGTTCCCAAGATATGGAAATTTCGAGTTTCAAAATTGTCACCCTATATAATCTGAACCTTTTTCGGTCAGGCTGAGCCTGTGTGATGGATAGTTCACAAGCATGGCTCTACTTCCATATGAGTGATTTGTTCCTACATTGAATAGACTTCCTTATCTCTTGAACAGCATCAGACATTCATAGATATAGAAATCGAAAACCGTCATAGAATCTAACACTTTGAATCTTCCTCTTCAGCCATCTTGAAATTTAAGTTCCCTTATGATCCATACGGATACGTTTTTGAATTACAAATAAGTTTTGCACTCTTGAGTCAATAGGAAGATAAAGCCAATTGTCATTTTCAAACGTATCCGTATACGTATACGTGACGCATCGTGTTACGTTAATGGGGAAGAAAGCCATATAAAGCCACTTATCACCGTATCGCTCATACGTATACCGATCTGCCTTTTAAATGTCAGGTACATATGTCATGTGATGTTCCATCGTTTGAATTCGAACTAGATAAATTCGTGTTTTAATTTGAAAAATATGGATGCTATAATTGACCACTTTGTGTTTGCCGATGACGACGATCAGAATCAGGATGATGATCTGGATAATGCCATCATCATGCATAGATTACATGATGAAGAATTATTGGGCAATCGAGCTGTAGTGTATGGAGCTTTTAATTAAAACAATTTGAACAATGCTCAGTGCATGAAGTTGTTTCGGTTTAGGAAGGAAGTTATAGGTTTATTGAGAAATGCTTTGGGATTACCAGAGCAGTTAGTGTTCAACAGAATCCCTTTGTCAGGCATGTACGCCTATAATAGTGCACGAAAAATGGGTAGGTATCTCATAGAAAAAAAAACCGAAAATCTTTCAAAAATACTCATACAGTTGTCGTCGAATAAAGATTGGAAAAAAATAAAGAGTACAATTTTTGTGTAGGCTCTGATGGATGTTGCTCAGGCGATTAACCTATCCCAACCGTTTGATAGATTTTGAATCTATTTTTGGGTATTCTTCCATCGTCATTTCCGAAGCATGCGACTTACGTTGTGATGCAGATGCAGATAATTGTAGAAAGTAAAGGTCGCCATCTGGACAACTTGAACAATATTCCTTATTTGAATCAAAATAAACTGATTCAGTTCTCCGAGGTATGTGAAGAGTGTTATTGCTTTTATCGACATCGTTATACATTCGTGTTTTAAATTTAAACGAATCCTAAGAAAATTTAATATAGGTACTTACCTACCTATAATAAATCATTATCAAAAAGGCAATATTTCTGGGAGTCTGCCTAATTTGATGGCCAAACAAAAATTCCTGCTACCAACCGGAATACATTGAATAGAAGAGTTGAACTTCAAAAATAGCCTGAATTAATCATGCTTCACTTGCTACCACCTTCAAAACTACCACCATCTCTTCCGTAAGGGTAGCTTACTATTGTCGTTTTTTTACAAAAGTGCGACCATCGCAATTAGAAGTGAGAATTGATCCAAATTGAGTATACTGTATGATAGTGCATGACCTGTTCCACATGCTACCATTCCCAAAACAGCACCACCCCTTCCATAGGGGTGGTTCACTCTTGTCGTTTTTTACAAGATTAATAGCGATTGTCGCACTAATTTTGTCATTGAATAAATATTTTTTATTTTGTCATTCTTAAATTCTTAGTTAGAGGAAAAAACAGAACAAAAAGTAAACTAAGTCAAGTTTATTGGAATAATAAGTAAAAAAAGAAGCTTTCAATACAAAAATGAACATATTTACATTTATACTTCGTGACAAAAAAAGGAGAACACCCACTTATTTTCCATTGGACTCAATGTAAACATGACCTTATACAAAGCTTCATATCTTCTGTGAAAAAAAAAGAAAAGAAATCAAATCAACTAAAAAAAATCCAATGTTCAGAATGAATAAAACTTCAATATTCTAGCATAAAAAAAATTCTACAAGGAAACTTTATAGTGTTTCAAAATCTTGTTCAAACTAGCAATTCAATTATTAGCATTCGGTGGAAAGCGCTGGAAATTCAAAACACTATAAAGTATACTAAAAGAAAAGGAATTTCTCTTATGCAAAAATATTGAAGTTTCATTCATTCTGAAAATTTTTTTTTTGTTAATTTGATATCCTTTTTTTCAAAGGAGGTATGAAGGTTTGTATAAGGTCATGTTTCCGTTAAGTCTTATAAAAAATAAGTGAATATTTTCTTTTTTTTATCACTCGGTACTCGGTATATATGTTGTATAAACGAAAAGCTACTCTGAAACTAGCCCAAATAAATGAGTTTCAACAAACTAGATCTATGAAAATAAAAGGAACATTGAACTAACATCAAAGAACAAAAAAAGCTGGTGATTATTTATATATTTTCCTTTTTTATCGCTCAGTACTCAGTATATGTTATGTAAACGAAAAGTTACTCTGAAACTAGCCCAAACAAATGAGCTTCAACGAACTAAATCTATGAAAATAAAAGGAACATTGTACTAACATTAAAGAACAAAAAAGCTGGTGATTATTTATATTTTGGACAGTAGCTATCTCCGTTATTTCTCATCGCCCTGTAAAGTTTCAAAAAGCAAAGTTGCAACATCTTCCGTGAATGTTCAGAATCTGTTGTACAACATATGCCGTTTTTAGAAACAGATTCTGAAAATTCAAGAAAAAGGCTAAGACTTTGCTCATTTGAAATACCTATAATATGTCATAAAAAATAACAAGGATAGGTACTGTCTAAAACATAAACAATCACACAGTACCAAACTAAAAACAGGCTACTTTATTATCACAAAAATAAGGCACAAAAATTAAAAAATAACGAAGTTGATTTGTGCGAGCTGCTAGTCTTTCTTGCGAAGAAAAGCCATCTCCATCAAACGTTGCTGATTTTTGAAAATGTCCAATTCAGTGCTCAGTCTCTTCTTTTCCATTTCCAATCTTTTTTCTTCGATATACATTTTTTTCTCGACAATCAATAGACGTCGTTTTCTTCGTCATCTTCTATTTCCATTTATTTTTCTTGATTAGCTAGTTCTTTCAATCTTATCTCGTACCACCGATCATTTTTTTTCTAGAAATTTTATAGATGATTGATTGATGCCACCAGAACGCCGTTTTCTTGTAGGAGCTAAAAGAAACAAAACATGTACCCAACTGAAAACATGGAATATCTGTAACCACTTTGAACACTGTGATGCATACAAAAAATAATAATATAATATAATCCAATCATTAGCTATTATTGCTATGCTCTACAGAAAGTGTGTTGTGAATATTCTTTGATTTAATATTTTTTCAGTCCACAAAATTAATTATTATTCGAATAATTAATAAATTTTGATCAGTTCAGGTTTTTTATACAGAGTGTCCGGGAAAATGTGTCACGTCTTCTCCCGGATTCAGGTAGAACATGAAAAATAGGATAAGTTCTTATATTTTCATTTCCTACAGTCTCTCCCTACGGAGATATGGGCTCTTAAAGACCGCCGCTGGAAATCGTTTTTCTCAAATAAGTTTTAAAGTACTGAATATAATTTGGTAAAAATTTCACTACTAAAGGGTCAATAAAAATAGTGTCCTCAAAACACATTTATCGTTTTTAGTTTACTAGGTGCGGACTAGGTGTTACATTTTAATGCTTACATTTTTAACACCCTGTATGATAAAGACTTGAAAAAAAAATTGGATAGCTTGAACCTTAAGCTTAAGAAAAGGTACTTTTGTCTGTTATCGATAAAATGCACCGTTTTGGAGAAAAAAAAACACGGACTGATGTATTATTTTCATTAAAAATAAACATGATATATATTTTTTTTGTACACCAAAGTGCCATACGACAGATAATCCAAAAAAGCCAAAATATGGGAACTTATCATCATATTTTTCCATGTTCCACCTGAACCCAAGAGATTTTCCACATTTTCAAGGACACCCTATAGTATTTTTCTTACTCATAACTCCTCTTCCTTTACAGCGAACAGTTCCTCTTTCCCCTCTATTTGGTTTTTTTCCATCCACTGTAGGAGTTGTATTATTTGCCGAATTTGTATTTTCAATGGTAATATTGTCATTTTCATTATTCCCAGTCTCAAATTCAACACGCGGATCAATATACAAATCTTCTGTTGAATTAGCTGGAAAAATTAGAATAATTGCGATTCTGATGCTCCATATTAAACAGTATTGCCCATATTATACCCTCACTTGACAAAGAACAAACGTATCTTATGATTATGTTTTTACACGCCATTTTTTTTAATTCGAAATTCAGATGAAATATAAAATAAATACGAAATTGGTTTTAATCAATAGGAACAAATAGAGTCAGTAATGAACAAATGTGTAACGAAAGTCTAAGAATCAAAAACTTCAATCCATCCACGTAAACTAACAAATAGATTGAAGTTTTTGAATACACCATTACTTTTTCGATAACTGCTGCAGAACAGAAGTTTTACCAAGAGTTTTGCATTATCCCTAGCAATTGTTGATCACTGCTACCTCACTAGTAGTAGATAACAAATATTTTTCTGAGGTTTACTATGAAGTGTCTAAAAATCAAATGAACACCGCATTCTGCGAAACTGGGAATAATTTTATCAAAATGTGAACGGTTAACAAACAAGAATTTAATTTCAAAATGCACTCACAAATGGGAAGGTGAAGATCACCAAAGGTTCACTGAAATATTCTACAGCACAGCGGTTTAAAAGGTTTTTAACCATGATCTGACGCGAAACTAAATTGAGGTAGTCAAATTGACTGCTGGCGTTTATTAAATTCTTTTCCTGTAACTAGGTATATCGATATATTTTTACTGTTTACTTGGCATTTTATAATATGTGATCTAACAGCTTATTTTCCTGTTGAGTTTCTACAATTATTTCTGGGACCAGTAGACCTACTATAATATGATAAAACCCCAAAATTAAGAAATTGGCGCTTATCTTAGTTCAAAAACGACTAATACTTACCAGGCAATACTTCGTTTCCATACAAGATATTGGTCAAATTTGATAAACATTCTTCTCTCCTTTTAATACCCTTTTTTGAGAAGATTCAATCGCTTTTTTAGGATTGGACTCATTCATTATTTGCAACACTGCGAGAAGAAGGTCGTCCATCTCTGATACCTCTTCCTCGATACCTGATCTAAAATAATAAGTGTTATTATTATACATTTCTTCTTTAAAATTAAAATTAAAGACAGGACAATAACAACTTATTTTACAACAAAGACATTCTGCTCTAAAAGCCTAAATATGATAGGTGAGGTACTTACTTGTACACATCATTCTTTAACTTCTCGGAACATTTTTGAGCTAGTAATTTTACCCTTTCTTTCAAGCTTCTTTTGAAAAAATCTTTGCCGGAAACTTCCAAAACATTTTTCCGGATTCCCATCCAACGTCTCACGTCTTCGAAGGGATTCTGGACAACCACCTCCCTTATAATATTGAAATCGTCATCTGAGGTGTAAAACAACCGTTTTCTTTTAGGTACCATAACTGCCATGTTTATTTCCGTATTTATTAATTATTTTAAAGCGTAAACAAAAACTATCGACTGTTACCTTGGCTTGGAATGCTTGGATCAGCTGTTTTGTTGACACATTTTTGACGTCTGTCGTTCAAAAGACAGATATTCGTAGCCGGTTAAGTATGCCGTAGGGGCCCGTTACGATACGTACAACGTAACGCAAATCTGTCAACGTATCCCTTCTGCACTTGCGCAGTTCGATACGTATACGGATACGTTTGAAATATTGGTTTGGCTTTATCTCTCTAATACCACAGAATGCTATGCCGTATCTGAGAATGGACCCAAAATTTGCGAAATACAGTACTTTAACTATCTCTACCTTGACATATTCACTTCTTGATAATAATTATTTTCCCTCATATCTAGTAGGAAAATTTCTGTCGCAGCTCATGTGTGATTCGCTCGAGATTCATGAGTACGTCTTTGAGTTTTACAAATACACAATCGAAACTGCAGGCCAAGAGCGACTATGCTATAAAAACGCACCTATGCAATACAAATTCCGACGAGTTGCTGGTGTATCGCTGACAGGTCGCTGGCGATCGACTATGCATACGGGTGATTTTCTCTTGCTTCATCTGACGTCAAAATGTAAAATCCTGTTACCCTATCAGAAATAATTTTTATGTTTTGGTTTTTCACTTCATGGCTCTGGGGGATGGGGGTTTAACCACCGGAACACTCCACTCGCTGCGCTACTTGATCCATTATCTGTATCGCACAACTATTTTTAGTTTGCGTGATACAGGGTAGATTGTGAAATGGTCCAGATTAGTCTCGTTGAATATTCCAGAAACTATTCATTTTCGAGACAAATGTTGAAGTTTGATAAGTTTCTCCATTTCACAATATAATGTCTTCAAATTGTGTACAAGACGTTTCGTATTCCAATAATCATCATCAACTACATTTTTTTCAATACGGACCTGGATTTTTCATTATCATACCCTTTCCAATGATGTACTACACAATTATCCTTACTGACCCTGTAAAATGACATCATCTGAAATTATCACCAGTGCTCTGATTTTATCATATTTCAAAATTTGAAAGTACTCAAGTACGTTTCATTGCATCCTATTCTATGTTATACACCGAATTCCTTTGTACTTTTTGCGAATTAACAACAATCTTCTCATGGACTTTTTTTTCATTAGACTTTCAAAGAAAGATGGTAGGATTTCCTCTGTCATCATTGTTTCACTGTGTCTAAGTCTTGATATTTGGCACCATCCTGCTTCCTGTTGTTTTTTGGACTTACAGTTCAGCCAGACTCTCATTCAAGATTAAGTGATTTCAATGGCAGTACTGGACCCATAAGTGGTGTATTTGCGTGTCAGTTTGTTGTGACAATCCCAGATTTGCTTGGATTTAGTTTCCCGACAGGACAAGGTCTTGATTGCCGCTTGGCTATCACTCAGGATAAGGATTTTTTTCTTTCGTAACCTTTCCTGGTATTGTTTTGCACGCAGACGTTTATTGCATCTATTTCGGATTGGAAAACTGGAGCATCCTCACATGTTGGGTTTTTCTCCACGATTCCGGTACTCCGGCTTGTCTTGGAAACGTCTGTGTACCATATTGCTCCATGTGTTCTTCGGAGTTGTTCTACCGTTCTCTTCTCCCAGTGTAGCTTGGTTTTGAGAAGCATATTGAAGTTGATATTTTTCAGCATGATATCACTCATTGTCAATAAGGGGTTCGTGATTGTGCTGGAGATCTAGATATGCCCTTGGGAATTTGAGTGGCTATAGCTTCCGGTGTTGCTCAGTTTGTATGCTCCCTTTCTTGCTTCAATTTTGATAAAGATATCCAGGAAAGGATGTTGAGCAGGGCCTCTATAGCGAGAGTAAAGTTGATATAGTTCTAATGGCACCAGTTATACAACGAGTTGCAGACCTCTGAACGTTTACCAGTTCTGTGGCTGTCCGTCGTTGCTCAATTTGTGGCCACCAGAAAACACATCCGTAGACAAATATTGTTCTTTCCACAGTAAAGTGGAGTCAGTGCACCATACGTGGATTTAAACCCCAGGTTTTGCCTACCGCTCTTTTTGTTGTCATTATCGTAGCTTTTCCTCGATTTACTATTCTCTGAAGGTGTGCGTTCCACAAGAGCTTGTCGTCTAGGTACTTGACTTCTCTTGCCACCTGCAGTTTTTGTCCGAAGAATACGGGTTTGAATGAGCTCCCTGTATTCCGTTTCCTCGTTGAGCTGAGCAGGAAGGTTTTCTCAGGACTCACTTTTAGGTTCACCTTCCTGTCTCAGTCCTCCACGATGATCAGGGATGTGTGCATCGGTTCTGACAACGTTCTGGTGCACGTTCCCATGACAAGTATTGCTACATCGTCAGTGTAGCTTTGAGTGTAGAATCCCTGTCTGTTTGATTCCACCTGTAGTGCGTATGCGACTAGGTTCCAGAGAAGAGGGAATAGGATTCTTCACTGGGGGCAGCCTCTAGCTATCTCCATAGTCACAATTTTTTCAAGCATAGTTGCTTCGATCATCCTACCTTCCGGTATGTTTCATATTCACCTGCAAACTATGTTATATCAATTTCACGCCGGGTAATATCTGTAGTCATTGAGATGAAGGAGGTATGATCAAAATGACAGCTAAGCGCCACTTTTTTTTTTTTTAATGGTAAGGGTGGTCGAGTGATACCTAATTTTTAATGTCTTCTCATTCTCTATTAAGCCCTAGATTTTTTAGCATTTGGTATAACGGTTTTCATTTTTTTAATCAATAATTATTTCTAAAATATTTTTTTTATCCGGTATTTTCAGGTATCTGGTAAATATTGTCGTTACCATGGTTTCTGAATATTTTACATCTCGAAACGTTTTTCTATTTTCTTCTAAAAGTTCCATTATCAAAATGGGTCGCTCGTTGGAAGACAAATTCGAAGCGGTAGTTATTTTTGGAGAGGCTAACCGGAACTATCATGCAGCAGGTCCAGGTCGTATCTCCTTTGAACGCTTTCCGGAACGACCAATGAGCAAAGTAGATTTTAGAGAGTTGGTATCAAAACTTTGGAACACTTGAACATCAAAGGATGTTCCAGGATATGGAAGGCCCAAAATCATTGAAGACGTGAAAGTTTTGGTAGTGGCCGAAATGGTCGTGAATCCCACACAAAATTGTAGACAATTGGCTGAAATATGTGATTTCGCGTTCTTCCGTAAAAAAAATGTTTAGAGCAAATGAATTTTATCCTTACAAAATAAAAACAACACAGAAATTATTAGAACGAGACCCAGACAGACGACCAGAGTTTTGCGAGATTATGACAGAAATGATCATAGCTAATCCCAATTATCCTCGACATATTTGCTTCAGTGACGAATGTACCTTTTCTTCAATGGAAAAGTAAACTCCCAAAATTGTGGATATTGGAGTAATGAAAACCCCCATATCTCAGTGAGGTCTATACCCAGTTTTCTCAAAAACTGAATGTTTGGGCGGGTATTTTGAGCAATCACATAGTAGTCCCAACTTTTTTTAGAGAAAATTTAAACGGTCTTAAATACCTCCAGATGCTGCAGAATGGCATCGTTCCAATGAATAATGATATTGTGGCCCAAAATCCACGCGAATTTTACTTGGGTGTTACATTCCAGCAAGATGGTGCACCGCCACATTATTTTGGAGATGCGGGAATTTACTTGAATGCAACGTATTCCAATAGATGGATTGGTCGCCGGGATCCCATAGGATAACCTGCTCGATCCCCAGATCTTTCACCCCTGGACTTTTTTTATGGGGCTATGTGAAATTCCAAGTATTCAAGACAGCTCCAGAGTCTCTGAATGATTTGCGCCAACGAATCATCGATGTGTGTGCGGAAATGGGGCCTCAAACTTTTCATAATGCAAGGGAAGAATTCACCAACAGAATGTTTATCTGTTGTTCTTTGATATTGGGTTAGGTATTTTCTGAAATTAGGTTAGAAACAATAGATAAATCATCTATTTCATAGATTCAGTCATATTTTGTAAGTAAGATAACCTAAAAAAATTACACAACTGTGAATTCCCTTTAATTGGCCACCGTTGCACCAAATGCTTTCAAAATCTAAGGATGAATAGAGAATGAAACGACCTTGAAAATGAGATATAACTCCATTCGAAAAAAGTTTAAAAATGTCGCTCAGCTGTCATTTTGACATTTTGAGGACTTGATGTCCACACTGTATGTCAGACTTTGTCGGGCTACGAGACGAAGATCAAGACTAAGAATCTACCTCAAATATCTCGTCTTGGTCTTAGTTTTGAGAAGGAAAAAATCGACACAATATTCATCAAAAACTGCAAATGTCCCTATTTACTTTTAAGTCTTTTGCGTGAATCAATTCTTCAAAAATTGATTATTGCAATCTTCCAATTCACAGTAGGTATAAACCTTGGTATGAACCATTGCTGTCAGATCATTGGAACGAATAGCCATGAATTTGATCTCATTTTTTTAGTAGATTCCGTGTAAAATTAGCAGCTTCAAATTCACCATATGAATGTGTATTTTTTTGCATCACAAAAAAATAATCATAATATTCCAACTAACTAATCATCAACAAATTATTGAACCTTATCAAATCATAAATAAATTTAAAAACGCTTAAATCATCAAGTAACTCACCTACATGGAAAATAAATAATGTGTTACTGAATATGGAACCAAAGCTTTGATGGATGAACAAGAGTTTTTAGAAGGAATTGTACCCAATCCCCATATTAATGAACTGTGCTAAAATTGGTTGATCGGTAGACATGGCAGCGCAGTCGGCTTCACAAACCCCGCATCTCAAACAAAGGCGAATAAAATGCAAAATGAGGTATGTGACGCTTCTCGAAAACCTATGTTTGGCCTGGATGCCCAGATAGGTTCATCATTATTATCGTTGAAATAGAGTAGATCCCGTGTAAAAAAAGAAAAAATGGCAGAATAGGCAATAAAATATTCAAGCCATCCACAATTTGAGAGAAAGGCTTCAAACATGCAAAAGATGTACGATTATTATGTCACATGCTATAAAGAAAGTTGAGTGAAAAAAGACAAAACTGCTGTTTCTTTTATCTTGCATTAAAATCGTACCGCCATCCTTGGTCATGATAAACGATAAGGTACTGTCTCCTATCGTTGTTTTTTTTTGTTACCAGAAGACTACGTTTTTTTTCATTGACAATGGTTTTCATATTTTATTGCCTATTTGGCTAAACTATACAGGGTACAATAGAAATTAATTTTTTTCTTCGGTTCAGAACTGCGATTTCAAAGAAACATTCACTGATTGACGTTTTATGGAAAACATCTATTGTATTTTGAAAATTACCAAATTACAATACCAAGACCACATCTATTTTTCGAGAACTACCAGTCTTGGTCTTGCGAAGCCCTATAACATTATAGTCAAGAAAGGGGCGAAGGCCCCTACTTTGACTAGGCTCTCAGCATTGTGCTCGACGGACGAACTACGCAGCAACATATAGATAATCGTAGATACATCCCTATAAATGAGTTCTCACAAGAAGTGGAGCTATTTATTTCGCATGTACATATTTTATTATACTTGAATAAATAAAAAGATGGATGAAGCGCTTATCAAAAGCTTCAATGAAAAGAAACAACTTGATCAACTTTGAACAATGCATGCTACATAACAAAGTCTAGTCATTGTCGGCAGACAAAAAGGAATAAATATGCTGGAATTCTAGAGAGTTGACTCATAATATAATATATAATAACGTTCTATGTTTTACCTCTAGCTGTCAGAAACCTGTAAGTACAATGAGATGTGTGTTTCTATATAGGTACAGGGTGGCCCATCAAAAATGAAGCGGCAATAACTTTGGGCTTTCAATGTCATATAACATTCAGATACGTCAACCTTGTTTTTGAGGTGGACACTCATTAGGCGTATAAGCAAAACCTAATCTGCAATCCCTTGCGCAGGGTGAATCTCACCCCTGAAGTCTTAAATGGCAAGAGGGGGTCAAGTCATACCTAATTTTGGAAGCCCTACGACCCTGATTAAAACTGTCGTGTCCTAAGCATCTGCTGTCATTCCTGTTGAGTTTCATTGTTGTCAATTCATTCTTTCAATCATTTTTTATTCAATGAATATTTACCTGCAAGATTTAATTTCTCCAAACTAAGAGGATATGGGATCATGGACAGAAGATCTTCAGAATGAGCTTTTACTTAATCATTTTCAAAAAGATAGCAATACCAGCTTACTAACTTTTATTGAATGATTTTCAACATCTATCAGTCTATGACATGGAGAATTTTCAACACTGTGTAAATAACTGAACTTCACGTGCTCTTTTACAAATTGACATGGCAAGGTGACAACTTTTACCTATGCAGGTGACACATTTTTTTTAATATTATAACTAGGTCCGTTATAATTTACAAATTCTTAGCTCTGCTGAAATGACCCGATTCTTTGTGCAAATAACATAGCCTTGTACAGGGTGTTCACAGATAAATGAACCCCCCATTAACTTTTTAATTTGATGTTTGGAAAAAAAAATGTTTCAGATGAAAGTTTAATGGTTCAAAATGAATTTTGTGAAAACAAGGTTTTCACATATACAGGGTGTTCCAGAACTTCTAGGCGTGGTCCAACTTTCTTATTTCAAATCACAACCCTATTTTTTTGTTTGATTTTTGCATTCTCCGAAAAATTCTAAACATTTTTCATACAGCATACCCCATACCCAAATTCGACCAATAAGAAGATATTAACGTCAGAAGTTTGCTATTTTTTCGAGCATGTTTTAAAATTAATAGATGTCAACTTGTCAAGAAAGATTTGAACATGTTATATTGCGAAGAGGAAAAAGTTGAAATATTCTTTTTATACATACATCCAGTTTTATCCTACAATATTTCAAATAAAAATTCTACCCCGGATTCTGCTTTCAAAACATGCTCGAAAAAATTGCAAACTTCTGACGTTAATATCTTCTTATTGGTGTTGAATTTGGGTATAGGGTATGCTTTATGAAAAATGTTTAGAATTTTCCGGAGAATGCAAAAATCAAACAAAAAAATAGGGTTGTGATTTGAAATGAGAAAATTGGCCACGCCCAGAAGTTCTGAAACACCCTGTATATGGGAAGACCTTGTTTTCACAAAATTTATGTTGAACCATTAAACTTTCATTCGAAACATTTTTTTCCAAACATCAAAAAAAAAATTAATGGGAGGGTCCATATATCTGTGAAAACCCTGTACACCCAAACGCCGAACAGCCGCGTCAATTTTTCTTGTTGCTCCAAAAACAAAAATTAGTATTGAAAGACCACAAAAATCTGTTTGTAAACTATCAAACTACCGCCGCGAGTTCTTTAATTAGTACGGGATTTTGTTTGGAACCGTGCGCAAACTGGTCGCATACTGCTTGTCGGTTTTTCAAGAAACTTCTTCGTGTATTTGTATCAGTTCAGGTTAAGGCGGGTTTGCGTGTCTATCACGCTTTTTCATTTATCAATATAGTGACCAAATATCAGTTGCTTTTCTATGGATCGCAGTAGGTTCGTTGGAATTATTAATTTTAACAAACATGTGGAGAGCAATACACGCCACTTGCTCACTTAGCATCTTAAAGATTGGTTGTCAGACAAAAAGTATATTACGGGTAATATAGACATGTAAATCACTCACAAGTCCATGACAAAGATAATTCCTAACCAAATTATTTTTCGTTTTGTATACAGGGTGTCCCGAAATTAAACGTCAATATTTCAACCACGTATTCTACGCCGCAAAGTAGAAATAGGACTTCATATAAACTAGTATCCACAAAGTCTTCGTTTCCAAAATACAGGGTGTTAGAGGTGAAGACCTGAAGACGGTTTTTTGTAGATATATTCGAAACTTGTCTAGATAATTGAATATAATTTGGTACAGTTACTAAACTTTGTACAATCTATCTAATGAACAAAAACTTAGTATGGTATACCCTTTATGAGTGGGATATACAGGAACGAGTTTGAGAAAAATAGGCTTCAAATTTGTTAGCTGTTGATTTTTAGTAGTTTTGCTCACACATCTTGAAAATCTGGAGTTTTCTACACAAATGAGGCACTCTTGTTGTGACATGCTGAGACGCACCATTTTGGAGAAAAACGTGATTGAAAATTATGTTTCTACACTCTGGTTTTAGTGAAAAATGTCTTGTTCATCTGACTAGGCTATCACAGGTGAACCCGTGCTATCGCTGAGAGTTTCGGTCTATGCAATTTTATTTGTTATAGGATTTTCAAATGCCTATTTCTCGAAAATGGTGCGTCCCAGCGGGGTAGGAGAGAAGTAACGTATCTATGTGAAAAACTCTAGATTTTAAAATTGTGCAGGCAAACACTAAAAATCAACAACCAAAAAATTCAGGGCATATTTTTTCCAAGCCCGTTCCCGTATTCCCTATATAGCCATGAAGAAAATACCTTTCATTCGGTAGAGCGTAAAAAGGTTGGTGACTGTTCAAAATTTTACTCAATTATCTTCACAGGTTCCGAAAATATTCACGAAAAACCGTCATCACCTTCACCTTCTACACCCTGTATCTTGAAAAAGAAGAGTCTGTGGATACTTGTTTGAAAAGAGGTTTATTTGTATTTTGGGATGTAGAATACGTGATTGAAATATTGACGTCTAACTTCGGGACATCCTGTATAAAGACAAAAATATTTTATCCATAACTAACTGTCCAATACTTAATAATTCTATACGTGTCTTACATTAGCTGGATCGGTGAATAGGTACATGTTACAACATTAAATAGTACGCAGAGCATGGTTCCGTATTTTTTGTAGTAAGTTTACTTGTTCTTGAATTAAATTGTAAAATATTTAAGAGCAATACTTCAGATGTGGTGAGGTTATTGATTTATATAATAGCAGCTTTATATCCATTGTCAAGTTTTGACTAATTCGTTGCAAAAAATGTATTGTTCTAGCCAATTTCCCGGCAACATAAATTGAATGTTGATCAAACTTGAAATTTCCATCCATCACATCCAAATCGTTATTCGAATATCTCCAAAGATTACCTTAATTTTTCCAAGGGAACCAAGAAGAATGTGGTATTTTTGAAACCACCTTTGAAATGAGGTATCACTCAACACCCCCTTTTAATTTGGGACTTTAGGGGTTTTGTGTTCGTCTTCGCTAGAGGGTTGGAGTTATTTGATTAAAAACTAGAATACGAACTTTTCTCCTTGAATAAGTTAAACGTGTTTTTGAACGTTTTTGGAAAATATATTTGTTCGTTTTCGAATTCAAAATTTTAATTTTTGGGGTAAAATACATCCTCGCCAAAAGGGTTGAGTATAAGCTCATTTTGAAGATCTTTTGCCCCTCCTCAAATCCTCTTAGTTTGCAAAAGTCTTGTCTTGCAGTAAATAATTTATTAAATGAAAAAAAATTGACATGCTGTCAAATCACCAGGAATGATAGTAGAGGCTTGAAGTTTGCCAGTTCTGATCAGGGTCGAAGGGCCTTCAAAATCACTCGACCTTCCTTTCCATTCAACATAACTTCACCCTTACTCAGGGGGTAAAGTTGCAAGGTTAAAAAAAGACGCAAATTGTTTTTCCTCGAAACAAAAGTCGACGTGTCCGAGCGAATGAGATTTTATGTTCTTCGGGGCCCGTTATTCAGGGTGATCCATTTTAAAACTGACACTTGACACTCGGTGCTTACATATGTTGAATGTGCGTACGCACCAGCCATTCAAAAGATTCAATAGCAATAATGAACAGATCTTATGTGATTGGAAAAATTTAGTTGTAAAATGTGGCGAATGTTACATTAGATAAACATGTGATCTCATGTAAAATTTCTTTTATTTTTTAGCCTTATAACACTTAGATACACGGCCCCGGTTAAATGGTTATTCATGGAAAGGTACCAAAACAAGCTGATAGGAGAAAAGCTGGTGAGGCTGCTTTTCGACTTGAACTTTGAAAGTCATCCAATTTTCGTGCACTGCTTTTCCAATGGAGGTGCATTCTTGTATCAGAACTTTTCTCATGCATTGGATATCAATAGAAACCTTATCAAGGTAAGATACTCATCATGCTTTAAACTTCAGGACTTATATTATGTGTGTGTGTTTTTAGCTGAAAGGTGTGATTTTTGATTCAGCTCCGGGCCGAAGAAGAGTGACTAGTCTGTTCAAGGCCCTGTCCGCTATTTTAGAAGGAAACTTTTTGTATAATATATCCTTGTCATTTTTCATGACGATGTTCCTGTCATTTATATGGCTATACGAAGTAAGTACCTATATCTTACGCATTATACATGACTGATTGTTGAAAATTTACAGAGTGTAAGTAACCAATTATTTTCAAGAAATTTTATCTACTCTAATAATCCTTTCGAAAATTTAAAACGAGAGAAAAATAGATGCCCCCAATTTTTTATATATTCCAAGAATGATGATTTGATACCTCATACAGTGAGTAAGTTGATCTGCTTATTCATGATAAGGGAATTTTGATTCCTTTTTAGGATGTGGAAGATTTTGCTGCTTATCGCTCCAAACTAGGAGTAGAGTTGTCCTCTGTCTGTTATGAAAACAGCTTACATGTCAAACACCTTCCAGAAAACCGGGAAAGTTATGTTTCCAGCATTTTTATGTTTGTTAACAGATGCCTAAATCGTTTCAATTAGATTATTCCAGATTATGTGGTTGAAATATCAAATTACATTATATTATACACTTCATTTGAAACTACTAGACAATTTGTGATTTCGTGATATGGAATGAATATGGTGATTTCAATAATTAAGTGTGAGTGTGTGTGTTTTTGTGTCAGGTGGGTAAGTATGTATGGGTGTGCACGTCAATGCAAGTTGAGTATGGAGGCTTTCTGCAAGTTTCGAATATTGGTAAAGATCTCAACATTCAATTCCCAGTTTCAATTTCCCAAAGACCTCACATCAAAATACTTCTTTTGATTTGCAACTCATTAACGTGCAGCTAATCTGATGAAAGATTCGGAATAGTTTCGATTGTCCATTGTATATCCTTATAAAGTGTATCGCAGTCAAGATGAATACACCGCTGTATTTTTCCTATTTGAAGGAGTCGGGGTTCTAAATCTTACTCTCACCAAGAAGAAATTTAAATCATCATAGCCAGTAAAGACTCTACTACGAACGCTTTTCACCACAATAGATTGACTTGGCTCATATAGGAGAGTAACTTTATTGTGATAGAAAATATCTTTCCTCTTTCTACTCTTTCAGTATAAGTTATATGAAGTCTTATATACTAGATACTGTTTTTGTTCGTAGTGGCAAAAATATTTTGTATTTACCAGATCTTTTTGGGTAACTCGAACAAATTGATTTTTGTCTTGTCAAGCTATGTATTGTATAGATTTAAAAAAGTTTTTCCTTATCTCCAATCGATTAAAGGACTTCTTTGGGTTGATGGACGATTTATTTTTATTCAAGATATGTATTAACGGTTCAATGAAATTAATGATGATTTATAATCAATGATTAATTATGAAGAATAAGATCAAAACTAAAAATTTTAATTACATTTTTAAAGTTTTATTTTGGGTTTGTCAGCGACCCGGATCAACGTCAGGAAACTAAGAAGAGTGATTGTATGTGACAAAATAATGTTAGTAGGTCATTTTTTTCTCTAGTTATTGATATACAGGGTGCCCAGGGTGCGGAGCGGCTGTATCTCGGTGATGGTAAGACTTGGAGGTTTGGGAAAAAACTCTGTATGAGTAAAGTGGGCAAGAGAAATGACTGGAGATTGTTTTGAAGTTCGTAATTCGACCGCGAGAGGGCGTTACTGCTATGAAAAATAATGTTTTCTATGAAATGATAACAAGGAAAATACAACTCAAAAATAACATGAAAAAACACAAACAACAAAAAAAACAACATTTGTCAACAAAAACAATAACAAAACAATGCAAAAAAAAACACAAAAACTACAACAAGAAAATGAAAAAACGAATTCCTATTTCTGTTGTTTTTCTGCTGTTTTTTGTTGTTCCTGTTGTATTTGTTGTTGTTGTGTTTTTTGTGTTATTTTGGTTTTGTTATCAAGTCATTCAAGGCAACATATTGGATTGGATTACTGGAGATTGATTTGAAGTTCGTAATTCGACCGCGAGGGGGCGTTACTGCTATGAAGAAAAAAAATGCTTTCTTTGAAATGATAACAAGGAAAATACAACTCAAAAATAACACGAAAAAACACAAACAACAAAAAAAACAACATTTGTCAACAAAAACAATAACAAAACAATGCAAAAAAACACACAAAAACTACAACAAGAAAATAAAAAAACGAATTCCTATTTCTGTTGTTTTTGTGCTGTTTTTTGTTGTGCCTGTTGTATTTGTTGTTGTTGTGTTTTTTGTGTTGTGTTGGTTTTGTAATCAAGTCATTCAAGGCAAATTATTTTTCACATGAGTATAACCCACATAACAAAATGATATACCTAGCATGTGCTCAGCATCTTCTCCTTGGTATAAGGATATTGAAAATATGTTCTGAGCATGTGCTAAGAATAATACTTATATATACTGGGGAGGTGCTGAGCATTATCTTTTGGCCGCGAGTAGCATGTGCTATGGAACTTTGATCAGGAATGTTCCAGGAATATTCCAAAATATACCAAGTATATCCTCTTTTATATATCTCAGCATATTCTGTGAACATTCCTAGAAATAAAATCAGCTCATATACTATTTGGAGTATTTTATTTTTGCCAAGTACCTATAAACAAATGAAATTCAAGTCACGAATTTGTCAACTGAAAATAAATCAAGACATTCTAAATCTATAAATACAGATCCAGATCTATTGTAGGAACATAATACCAATAAGTATTACCATGATTGAATATAAACTCTAATTATTCCATTCCTAGTTAGACAAAATATGATCATGCACAATTTTAAAAATCAAAAATGCAGAGATAGGTAAAGAGAAACATGTCAAGGCTTGCCGAAAATGAAACCGTTTGAATCATTACATAATTTCATTGTCAACATCAATAAGCACAATAAGTAGGTACAAGATCGCTAGAAAAACTGATACCTACTTACAATCAATATTATCACTAGACACAGCTATGAGAAATTGGGGAATCCGGTAGAAACTTGACTCTTCAAAATTGTCATCCAACGTGAGCAGTCCTGCCTCCCGAGTTTTTCCAGCCATCATGTAGGTAGGTACCTATATATTGAGAGAGCCCGGAGGAAGCATTCATCAATTTCCAATAAGCCTGATTACAATCAATCACTTACCATCAGGTATATGGTCTATCAATCCAATCCGAAGAAGATGCAAAGTTATAAGGCTTATAAACTTGTCACTAATACCGACCACTATAGACTATAGCAAATCTTTGGCACAGGACACTTCATCAAACTCCTGATTCCACATTTTAATCACAAAACACACACAAAAGTTTAGAAACCAGATACAATCAACCGATTAATACTTTTTTGGCAAAACCGAGGACAAAACAAACCACACCACTCTACTCACTTCACAAACATCAAAATATCAAAATGGCGTGCACCACAGCCGCGTGCGCGTGAGCAACTATGGAAATAGATAAGCGGCACAGCGGCACTGTTGTCATATTTTCCACTTAAAAAAGAACTCTCATTATTCATTCTGGAATTTTTAATTGTGTAAATCCTATTTGACGTTACATTTATTCAATATTTATTGAAGAAATTGACATTGACTTCTACTTGAGTGTAGGGATCATTCTTTGCTTTTACCATAGTACCTATTTTATTGCAAAAATCCAGAATCATGATCGTAATAATTGTTATGCCAAGCTACACTTGGCAACGCTGTTCATGAAAATGACGAGTACGCAGACCCGCAGACGGACGACAGACGAGGTAAAAAATATTGTAGAAGGAGAACTTTTTCTATGGAGAACTCCAAGTTACACACTTTTGATAATAACGTATACACCGTATACAAATAAGATTGTATTATATTTTTGTTCATACAAGAGGTACCTATAGATAGGTACCTAACTACCTATGCCTGTCTACTTTGAAAAAACTGGATCGGGTGGATTGAAAGGGCTGGTTTTTTTCATTTTATATTTTGGAAGCATATTCTAGGCACGTTCTAACACATGGTGAAAATTATATCCTGCCAAGCATTTATAAACATATGGTAAAATGTTCTTGGCACATGCTGAGAATATATGTGAGCGCATATACGTTAAAGAATATATTTGGTACATGAGAATATATTCGTAGAGCATGCTAATGATATGCCCGTAAGCATATGAGTTGACGCACGTTCTAAGTACATGCTGAAGATATGAATATGCTTTCATTGTTATGTGGGAAGTTTGATGTCCATTTTTATCCATTGTCCGCAATGCGCGAAAAAGGGCTGAAAGTGGTGGAATTCAAAGTCGTTATGTGCTCCCCGTGTTCTAAACAAGATGCCAAAACGAAAGACTCAGAAATTCTTCTACGTGAGAACGAGCTCCTGAATAAACTGTTGTTGCAAATGATGAAAAACCAAATTCTCCTTCGAGACAGAATTGACCTCTTGGAAGAAAAGGCTACAAAAATCACCAATAATAACTCAAATGAGGTTATATTAGCAAACTCCTTCAGGTACTGATAAAGTTGAGATCTCATCACATTATAGTGATATTGTGTAGACCCCCTAGTGGTCAAGATCAGTATACAAGAGGTTGCCACACTTCACCTAGGTAAAGACGGAAGGGGGGAAATATGACGTCATTTGTGCATAGCGGTCTGAAACAGTCCGCATTCTTGACAGAATTTCTGTCATTCCTGTCATGCAATTGAATCAGACTGCATTGTGACGTGTCATGTGTTTTTCGATCAATGATTGATGAAACGTTGCATTTCTTGCTAATTTCATCATTTAAATCAAAATAAAATATTAGTAGAGGTGTAAAATTATCTTTTGGGACATTATTATTGTATATTATTGGTCAAGGAAGCGAAAATACTGCTGCAAATGTGAGTATTTTCTATAATATGTATATTCATATCTTCAAAATCTCAACAACTTTTTATCTATTAGTTCATATTAGACCTACCTTATTCTACTAAGAAACTATTGAACTATAATAAAAGCTTAATTCACGTAAAATACACATAAAGTAGACAGTTGAACTGAGTTTAACACATGTAAACAAACTCTATTATGAACATTTCTTGACACACCTACCTTTAAAACACTATATTTGATAGACAAATCCAAGGATAAGACACTTATAAACAGTTTTCAAAACGTGAATGGATAATTTCACAAAAGAAAAACCATCGACAGCAAAAAATCTCTCGTCCACCACGAAATAAATAGTGAGGTTATGACATTGATAAATGAAATTCTTGATTTTATGATGGAATGGTTCGAGAAATGGCCGCAGTGGCGCTACAGTAGACACAAATGACGTCATGACCGTAAAAGTGAGGCAACCTCTTATATAGAAACCCTGCCTAGTGGTGACTTCGAAATTTGTTTAAAAGTGGTTGAGCGCATTGTAGAGTTTCTCTTGACTACTAACTAATATTGTATTCTAAATGGCTATTTTAATATTCATTTTGAGAGGAGTTACGATTTTAAGAACAGCTTTATTGACCTGATGCATTCGTATGGTTTTAGTCAGGAGATATCATTGAACAACAGGAAAAATCATTGTATCGACAATTCCTCTGTAAACTTTCATGAGAAAGCAAACTTTGTTACAAGTGTGTTTGATCCCCTCTTGTGAGATCATTTGTTCATTCATACCAGTGTTCAGCTGTCAGCTTTTGGGAAGTCTGAAGTAAAACCGGGGACCTAAATGTATAGACCCATCGCCAGGAAGGGCCAAAAGGTTTTTTTCAATATTTTGGATACCTCTGACGGGTCATTTGTGGATCATGATATTTTGGCGGAGGTCGAATGTGACAAATTGATGGATATAATAAATTGCGCTTTAAATCATGCTTTTCCTGGGATCAAAAAGGTAAAAATACATATAACTGAGGTTTAATGGTTCACGGAAGATCTAAAGACAATAAGAAATAATTTAGCATTGCTTAATGAGATGTATCAACATTCTGGGTCTCCTGAATCGCATGAAAATCTCAGATCATATCGTAAGCTTTACAGGAATGCAATAAAGCAAGCAAAAATAAGATCCAATTCAGACTACATATCGGGTGCAAGCAACACTGCGAAAGCAGCATGGCAGGTAGTCAACGCCTACCGCAGACCATCTGGGGCGACTGCCGAAAACTTTAGCCTTGGTCCTGAGGAGTTCAATCACTATTTTGCGAATATTGCAGACGTGCTCCTGAACAATTTGATCCCCCCCTACACAACAGCAACCGCCTACTTACATCGAGCAGACCCTCCGGGAGTCACTTTTTTATTTAAACTTGTCACATTTGTACAGGTCCAAGATGCTATTGATTCTCTGAAAAACAAGGCCAGTCGCGATGCTTCTGGACCAAGTGTGAAGTTGCTCAAAATGGTAAAAAAACTCTCTTATAATACCTTTAACCAAAATGATAAATGCCTGCGTATCTGAAGGGACTTTTCCAGATAGCTTTAAGCTATAAAAAGTATAGTCCCAATTCATAAAAAAGGAAGCAAAAAAGAGTTAAATAACTACAGACCTATTGCCCTCATATCTGTGATCTTCAAAGTATTTGGGCTACTTTGTGATTACTTTGAACAACAAAGAATCTTTTCCGATAGCCAATTTGGCTTCAGGAAAAATCTCTCAACTACTCGAGCCATAAAGAGCTTTGTGAGTTCATTCTGAGGGGATTTGAGGATGCTAAGTTTGTGGGTACAACTTATTATGACCTATCAAAAGCATTTGATACTATTTCCCATAGTGTGCTTTCGAAGAACTGGGGTTTTATGGGTAAGACAAGGGTAGTGTTGCCCTTATTCGGAGCTACCTCTCAGATAGAAGGCAGATAACAATAGTCAACAACAGGGAGTCAGGACACCGAATCAAGTCGCATGGAGTGCCACAGGGTTCCATACTGGGGCCCCTCCTTTTTATCATATACATCAACGACCTTGCCATCGGCGGGCGCCGATGGCAAGGTCATCCTATTTGCTGACGACACCACAGCCACAGTTGTTGATGGAGACATTGGTGCCCTGTGTGAGAGGGTGGAGGGGACTCAGATGCAACTTTGGGATTGGCTTCTAGCTTATCATCCCAGTCTCAAGGCCGATAAGACCGTAAAAGTCATTTATAGTCTACGGTCACATGATTCAGAAAACCCTGAATCGGTTAGACTTCTTGGAGTTTACATGGACCAGACCATGAAATTCGACAAGCATGTCAAATCAAATCAAATCAAATCAAATATGCTTTATTGCCACAGAAGAATTTGGATAAATTTTATGGACAAAGCAAATACAAATGCAAAACGCTAAAGTATAAAAACAATACAAAACATGATAATAGTATACATTACGAGAACAATTACGTGAACAATAGAACAAACTTGTACAAATATATTTACCCAATATTTTGTCAAATTTAAATTTATTTGGAAATTGCTCATGGACAACAATAAACATCGGCACACTTCCAGTTATGTTATGATGACAAGTCAGTAAAACAATAACATAGCAAAATCAACAATCATTGTAGAACAATAATACTGCGGTGTTAAGAATCGAACAAGGAACCAACGATTTCTCACGGTTTTTTTTTCCGCTTCCCATTCAAAAAATAAACATCAGGTGGGGTGAGCGAAATCGGTGAACTCTAAATTTAATTTATAAATCTGTAGTCATCTTGTTTCCGCACTGCCTGCAGCATGTAATTCTCTGACCTTAATATCAAACAAGGAACTTGGGGTAATATTATATTATTTCAACCAAAACGTGTTGATGTCGACACAGTCTGCTCCAAGGTAACAAGATCTATTCATCTACCAAAGCAAATGATAGGGGTTGTTGCTGCTGATGGGTGTTTGATGGTCTTTTATGCTCTTGTGCATTCCAGGATAACTTGAAAACATTTTTTTCTTGTGGCAACAAAAAGCTTAAATGTCTTAGCAGAAAAATATTCAAATAAAAAAAATCTATTACCACAGTGGAGATGTTTGCTATTTCACAAAAGCTCTTTGCGGGACAAAAACAAAACCAACAAACAAATAGCGAGATTGCTAATCTAGCTATAATTTTAGCTATAGTTGGCAAAAAAAAACAGTGAAGATTTTTCTCCTGAACTGTCACTGATAAGTACCTTTCCTACCACAATAGACTGGGTTAGCTTTCATAGGAGAGAAACTTTATTGTGACAGAAAAGATCTTTCCTTTTTTGGTATAAGTATTTGTTGTTATAGGAAGTCTCCTACACTGTTAGCCGAAATAAAGGAGTATCTACATTTTTTAATTCAAAATATTTTTTTTTTTTTGGCGATTCATTTTTTTTGCAGGGCTAATAACCTAACATGTCCTCAACATGACTGTAATTTCGAAAGCAAAAATAATGTACAGTGCATTTGAGGTCGTTGCAAATGAAAACTGTCTTAGCTAAAACTGTACCAATATGCTTTTTACATTTGTACAGATCCAAGATGGATGCAATTCTACATTGGCAGTTATCACCTGAGGAGTATCAATCTGGCAAGGCATTTTGCGATGATGAATAATTGATGGCAATTCACCACTTCACCATCAAATGTCAAGGAGTGATAAAAAGACACCACCAATTCAGTGCATTATATTTATTGGCATATTTCAGTTCTTGTAAAGAAAAAATCTGGTTAGGATAACAATAACTAAAACTAAATGCCATTCATTGTGTTTTCCTGTTTGTGCGTCCACTTATCCAAGGCTTTCGAAGCTAACGTGAAATTGTTGACTGGAAGTGGATTAGCCTTGACTGAGTCTGCAATGAAAAAGAATGGAGATTTCATTTTTTAGTGCTTGAATGGCATATTTTAGCAATGTATGTTGAGCTAATAAACGCTTACCTATGCTTCATACCATTGTTGATATAAGTACAGTATGTACTTTGATCAAATATTAGAAGATGATACATAGTCAGAGTTGATGAGAACCATACCACTAAAAGCATGAAAGGGGAAGGTTTTTATACCGTCTTGCCTGCTGTTCAGTTTTGATTACACCTTTAAATGATGATAACTGAGCCAGGTCGTGTCTAATGAGTTCGTACATAACCCTTTTTTTTGTAGCATGTATATGTAGCTTCTTGTGTTCTTTCTCCAACAAGTTTTAAAACGTAATCAAATGCACGAATGACCATCTGTACTGTGAATTGATTTGTTTCAATTCAATACGTACTTATTCTTGTTCAAACAACCACTGGCACGAATAAATAACATCCCAGCAAACACCTTTGGTCGGCAAGGTACATATTTAATGATGGCATCGTTGGTATCATGATGGCAAATTATTGATGTGCATTATTTGCAAAATAGTAACAACTGCAAACATGCATTGTTTGTCAAATAAAGAAAAGGTACTGGCACATTACCCATAAAAAGGCAAATTTCCAATTTTCAATATGCCTGTGAGGCAAAGTTACATTTTCTTTATACAATAGCCAATGCCTTTCAATAGCCTTGCATACAGCAATGTTCAATCACATGTTAACTGGTGATCTTCTTGTAAAGCTTTTTTATCAATCATTGAGTGAATAGGAAACGATACGTTATATTTAATCCATGAATTGTACTTTTGGACTGAAACGATGCCAATATTTTCAGTTTACAATTGACATTTGACAAATGCGCAGACGCAGATCCCGGATCCCGGTATTTGTTCGTTTCAAAGTTCAAAAACATGTTTACTTGTGCAGTGAGTGTGGAACAAAAATAAGTTCGTATTGAATTGAAACGAATTCATTCACAGTACAGGTGGTTATTCGTGCATTTGATTACGTTCTAAAACTTATTGGGGAAAGAGCACAAGAAGCTACATATACACATGCTACAAAAAAAGGGTTATGTCCGAACTCATCAGACACGAATGGCTCAGTTTATCAACATTTAAAGGTGTAATCAAAACTGGACAATAGGCAAGACGGAATAAAAAGCCACCCTTTCATATGCCATACCACGGCTCGACTTAATTGTAGTAAGAATTTTACGTTTTATATCTAACTATTTCTTAGAAATGCATCAACTGATTTTGTACCTATCATTTTCTAATACTTGATGAAAGTACTGTACTTATCAACAATGGTAAATAAAGCATAGGAAGGCGTTTATCAGCTCAACATACATTGCTAAAATGTGCCATTCAAGCACTCAAACATGAAATCTCCATTTTTTTATTGCAGATTGCAGACTCACTCAAGGCTAATCCACTTCCAGTCAACAATTTCACGTTATCTTTAAGGGCCTCGCATACGAGGACGCACAAACAGAAAAAGACAATAAATTGCATTTAGTTTTGTATATTGACCCGGTTATTGTTATCCTAACGTCTAACCACATTTTTTTTATATCAGAACCAGAACTGAAATATGCCAATAAATATAATGCACTGAATTATCACTCCTTGACATTTGATGGTGAAGTAGTGATTTGCCATCAATTATCCATCATGGCAAAATGCCTTGCGGCCAAATGACGGCCGGCGTGCCAAATTGATACTCCTCAGGTGATAACTGCCTGTACATTGCCAATGAGAATTGCAGGCAATGCCGTTACTATAGAGTTACATTGCCGGCATGGCATGTTTGCTGGGATGTTATTGAACTTTGAAACGAACGCATACCGGGATCTGCGTCTGCGCATTTGTCAAATTTCAATTGGAAACTGAAAAATATTGACAGTATTTCAGTCTAAAAGTACATTTCATGAATTAAATATAACGTACGTTTCATATCTACTCATTATTGATGAAAAAGCTTTACATGTAGATGAACATTGCAAGGCTATTAAAAGGCATCGGCTATTGTATGAAGAAAAAGTAACTTGGATTTACAGGCAACTTGAAAATTGGACATTTGCCTTTTATGGGTAATGTGCCAGTACCTTTTCTTTATTTGCCAAAAAATGCATGTTCGCAGTTGTTAATATTTTGCAAATAATGCACAACTATAATTTGTCATCATGATGCCATCATTAAATATGTACCTTGCCGAACAACGGTGTTTGCTGGGGTACTGCTAACACCCAGAATAGGGGATCATAACACTATTATCAAATATTGAACTTTAACAGTCAAGCGATCAGGGATTGATTTTTGGAAGTTGGAACAATAGGGCTACGGACACAAACATTTTGGCGGAGAGCTTGATCTCATCAGTAGTTTTAGCATAGGAGGCATGTACAGGGTGGGCAACTAAGAATGCGGGATACTGTTTTTGGGAAACTATCCATCGTGGAAACTTGTGGTGAAAATTTTTTTGACTAAAAAGGCAATCAATAAAACGTGGAAAATATTTTCCAGTTTCTGATATGGTCGCTAGGGGGCGTAACAACCAACACCAAGTAGAAAAATAGGATTTCTATAGTTTTGCTCAATCAAATTTATCGTTGTATTATTTTCATATTTACTGACTTTTTACCTACACTTTTCATCTAAAACGTTTTTTTTCTATCTATTAAAATAAAGCGGTGGAGGAGTCAATTATTTTTTTAAACAAACGGAGATTTTTCCCGTTTCGCTTGACCGATTCTAACGAACTTGGGCTCATATGCTTATTTGGTTTTAAATTTGTTACTTTCGCTGTTGCCGCTAGGTGGCGTTAACAGAAATGGTACCATATTTTTGACTTTTTTATAAAAAATCAAATGTAATGATGTATTCATTTTCATATATTTTGAGAGGATAATTTTTTTTTTCAAAAAAAAGGAAAAGAAACAAAAAAAAAGGAATAATTTTTTTGTTTTTTTTAATTTTTCACTAGAAAAATGTTTTTTTTTTTAAATATATTAAAATAAATACATAAATGATAATAATACCATCACATTTGATTTTTTTTTTTAAAACTCAAAAATATGCTACCATTTCAGTTGACGCCATCTAGCGGCGACGTCGAAGGTAACAAATTCAAAAGCAAATATGAGATTAGTAGAGCAGATTATGCTGTTAACTTCAATTTGTGACAGAGTTGTGATAAACTCTTCAAATGTAAGATGAGCATAAGCAAGGACTTGTTTTAAGTGATGCTTTACGCTTTTTAATCCGCTTTCCCATAAACCCCACATGTGAGGAGGATAGGGACAGATAAACTTGACTGGCTCTTTATCTGTCTTCTCACATGGGGGGTTTATCCCTTCATCGGCGGAATTACATTTTAATGCGCTTTGACGTGACTCCATATATGTCCCAAGTTCGCGATTTGCACTCACAAAGGGGGTTATCACTAACGATTTTAGAAGGCTTTCCTCTTCTAGAAACGGATAGTCTCAAGGTTTGTGAAAAGGAGTTTGTACTTGGACTTGATATCAGTTCTAGGTGCAGAGCCTTTGTAGAAAAGCACACGAATAATAATATGTAACACTTCTCCAGCTTGGAAGAACGTGAATTTCCCGGCCCCTGTTTCACCAAAAACGGCCCTGCGTGATCAACTTTCATGATATGTTAAGGCGATGAAGGAATAGTGCGATCGCGTGGTAGATTTTCCATGATAGGCTGTACAAAATGAGGTTCAAATCTAAAACATCGAATTCAACGTTTAACCGTAAATCTAGCTGAATTACGCCCAGAAACTGGCCAAAACACGTTTTTTATTGAGGACAATAGGCCTTGTGGTCCGAAATCCAACAACTTGATATGTTCATGCGCAAAAAGAAATTTTGTGAAATGATGTTTGGAATGCAATACTTGGGATGTTTTTTGTCTGGTAAAAAATCTGAGAAGTCTAATCTTCCTCCAACACGGATAATCTTGTTCGAGTCTAGAAACGGTGTGAAATTATTAATCTTGCTTCTAGGAGATTTGGAACGTTTTTCAATTAGATCAGAAAATTCCTCAGGAAAAGATTGTCTTTGTGCGACTTTGATTGGCTGTTTCTTCGCATAATCAAGTCTAGAACACTGAGCGAACCAGTTTCGCGGTCTTAAATTGGGTTTAAACAATTATTTTTGAATCCCAGAAGGTAAGACACGACGCGAGTCAAACAAAGATATCGCGAACACCTTTCGAACAAAAACGCAGTAGTCTCGATTGCTGGTACTGTGGTGATTGGAAAGGGTTTTGATTCTGGAACAACATCTGCATCAAAATGTGACGCCGGCCATTTAGCTGGAGAATCTTTCAAAAATACAGGTCCATGCCACCACATATCATTGTCTAGAATTTGCTGGGAATATAATCCACGTGATAAGTGGTCTGCTGGATTCTTGTCAGTCGGTACATGCCTCCAGTCTAAATTATCAGTCAAGTTTTGGATCATAGTCACTCTGGTTGCTACAAAAGTGTTTAGTAGATTTAGAGTGGTTTTGATCCAGGCCAAGACTATTGACTAATCCGACCAGTGAAAACACTTTTGAATTTGTAGGGTTGAAGTCGCCTGAACCTTTTTCACTAGTCGTGTAAGTAATAATGCTGCGCATAATTCTAATCTGGGAATACTCAAAGTCTTGATGGCAGATACTTTGGATTTCGCACATAAAAGTCTAACGTGAACATGATTATTTTGATCCACGCTATGTACATACAGACATGCACCGTATGCTCGCTCCGATGCATCAGCGAAGCCATGCAAATCGACTAGTTTGGCCTCTTCACACACAACATGCCGCTGGATGATTAGTTGGTTAAGGCAAAGTAACTCATTCTTGAACTTGTTCCATCCACAGGCTAGATGTGCAGGTATGTTTTCATCTCAGGTTACCTTTTCAGACCACAATCTCTGTATCAATATCTTCGCTATGACGGTGCAAGGACCCAACATGCCCAAAGGGTCAAATATGCGAGCAGTAAGCGATAAAACAGAGCGTGTCGTATCCATTGAGCAATTGTTTGTATCAATATGGAAGGCTAACTTGTCGTTTTAGCAAGACCAGGTTAAACCTAAAGTTGTTGTCGTTTCGTCTGGACCAAACGTTAAAATTGTCTCGTCATCGGTCTCCAGGCCATCAAGCACCTTCGTTTCATTAGAATACCATTTGCGAAGCTCAAAACATCCACTCTTCAGAATACGCGATATTTCTTGACATAAATAGCTTGCATGCTGAATGGAATCGGTACTTAAAGGGAAATCATCCACATGAAAAGATCGCTAGATGATATCAGATAGTTCTGGATTGGACTTTGAACACTCATTAGCCAACTGGAACAGGCAACGAATAGCCAGATAACTTGCGGATGCTTGTCCGTAGGTAACTGTATTGAGAGTGTAGGTTTTGAGTGATTCCGTAGGGATTTCTTTCTATACAATTTTTGAAGACTTCTTTGCTCAGGATTCACCAACACTTGTCTGTACATCATCTTGCAGTCAACATAGCGTCTTTCTCGAAACCTCAACAATATGGAAAAAAGGTCGTCTTGTAAATTTGGCCCAACACATTGGATATTGTTGAAAGATATTCCGTTACTTGATGGAGAACTAGCATTGAACACGACGCTAAGCTCAATCGTTAAACTATCACTTTTTAATACTCCACGAAAAGGCATATAATATTTCAAGTCATTGGGGATGGAATTGAAATCAACAACGGTTATATGATTATATGATTGATATTCTTGCATGAACTTGATGTATTGTTCTTTTAGTGGCTAGTGCTTTATGAATTTTTTCTTAAGATTATGAAACATTCTTTCAGCTTGAGACCGAGACTCACCCAAGCAGTCAGCAGGCAATGGCATTTTCACTATGAATCGCCCTTCATGGTTCCTAAATGTTGTTTCCGAGAAAAATCGTTCACACTCCGCCTCCTCGCTTGATAATTGTTTCTCTTGAGGTAACTCTTCAACTTTCCAAAAACGTGCTATCATGTTTCGCAAATCTTGATTAGTGCTTAGGTTGCAAGAAAGCTTTCTATTTTGTTCCTTTGTTCCAATTCCTCCTACTGGACCAGCTACGACCCATACAAGTTCAGTTTTTTGCAGCGTAGGATTTACTTGCCATCTGATATTCTACCTTCTTTCAACAAACACCAGAAGAGATCGCAACCAATCAAAATTTCGACTGCACCTGGTTTGTTGAACTCTTCGTCAGCAAGATGTAAAGTTGGTGAAATTTCAAACAAACCTAGATCAATCTCAAAACCTGGCGTCACATTTGTAATTTCAGGAAGAATATAGCACGTGAGTTTTGTATTGAGATGAGTATATAAAGAAATTAGATATCAAGATTGGCATCGAATTCATCCAAAGTACGGTTCTCATGAGGCGATCTATGTTGAACGATTTTTGTTGAACAACAAAAATAGCAAGCGATTTGTGTTTTCGTTGTTGAAACGGCTTAAAACCCTGGTTCTCACGAGGCGAGTTTTATCGGTCAACTTGAAATCGCTTTCGAATTGAATGTCAATCGTTCTGTCCCGTTCTCACTAGGCGAATTATGACGGTCAACGTAGAACCGTTGTCGAATTGAATGACAATCGTTCAATGAGAACATGCTTTCAATAGAAGTTGAACAACTATTGTTGAACGACAAAAAGTTGCCAGGCTCTGAACTTTGAATCGGCTGGTCGTCGTCAAGCGAATTCAATATTGTCATCGTGACAACGCCCTGTCAGAAGTTGGAGTGTTGAGTAAAATTTGTCTCTTTGGAATATAAAATAGTGCATCGAAACATGACTTCCCAAAGAAAAAAATATTTTAAATGGAGTGACTTGATGACCCTGAAGTTCCTGGACCTCTATCAGCAACGGGAGTGCCGGTGGAATCACACAATCGATATTTACAAAAACAAGGATGCCAGAGAATCTGCAATCCAAGAAATAATCGTGAATATGGACAGCCAACTAGCTACTGATGATGTCAAAAATAAAATAAAAACCATAAGAACCATGTATAAAAAAGAATTTAACTTGGTCTTGAAGTCCATGAAGAGCGGAGCTGGCACTGATGACATTTATACACCAAAATTAGTCTGGTGTAATAAAGCGGATACATTTCTGAGGACTGTATCAAGCACCCGAGATAGTAGCTCCAACTTGGTAAGTACATAATATTATCTAATAACATACCTAGTTTTTTATCAAGAGTCAAAATGGAAATTGGCAAAAATCAAGGTAATTATTGCATATACGGTTTCCTGCTATTTTTCGATTTTTTCCAAATTTTCTTGTATAGACACATTCTCGCATCTTCAAGGATTGCAAATTTACTGGCGGAGAGATTTTTTTTTAGGTTAGGCAGGTTAGTTTGAGTTAGTTTTGGTCAGTTTGGGTTGGTTTTGGTAAGATTGGGTTAGTTTGAGTTAGTTTTTTCTGGCATCACGCGGCATCCTAAATACGTTTACTTCTAATAAAAATCAAATATCATAATTTTTACCCTCCGCCAGTGAATTTGCAATCCCTAGAGACACTAGACTGTGACTATACAGGGTGTCCGGGAAAATGTGGGAGATCTCTCGGATTCTGATAGAATATTAAAAAATAAGATGACAAGTTCCCATAAATTTTTTTCCTAGCGTTAGGTTCACAATTTTGTCAAGAGCACCACTTCGTCATGGCTTTTTTCGAGATTTTGTTTAATAAAAGTTGTTTTTTCTCGAAAATGGTTCATTTTATCGACAATGAACAGGAGTACCTTTTCTTTAGCTTAATGTTCAAGGTATCCAAATTTATTTTTTTTAACTCCTTATCATACAGGGTGTTAAAAATTTGAGCGTTAAAATGTACAATCTAGTCCGTCCCTGGTAAACTGAACAAGCTAATTATGTTTTAAGGAAAGTATTTTGAGAGATCCTTACTACTGTTTATCATATTAAATTTTCATTGAATTATATTGAGTCGTTTAAAAGTTATTCAAGAAAAACCGATTTCCAGTGGGGTCCTTTAGGGGGCCGTATCTCCGTAGGGAGGGCCGCTAGGAAAAAAAAATTATGGGAACTTGTCATCTTATTTTTTAATGTTCTATCTGAATCCGAGAGATCTCCCACATTTTCCCGGACACCCTGTATAAGAAAATTTAGAAATCATAGAAAAATAGCAGTAAACCGTATAAGCAATTGTTACCAAAATCAATTAATAGTAGTCTTTCAAGAAAAATGTTCTCATTTTTTTAAATAGAGTTTACCTAACTATTTATTTTGAAACATTTTCCGCGACTAATGTAAAACGTGAGTAGGTATATAGGCAGAAAAATTAAAAACGAAGTATATGAGAAAGTTATATTTTCCAATCATTAAGTTTCTTCATTCTCTAATTTTGCATTATTAATGAATCATTTTTTCTTGCCAAGGCACGGCCCCACTGGCACAAAAATAATCAGCATAATTTTCTCGTAAAGCAGCGGCATTCCTTGAATAATTATTACTTTCGATTTTGTCCAGATTTCTCAATGCTTTGTTTTGTTTGGCAACTGGATCGCCACGTACCGGGAATAACACAATACGAACTTGAGTCTTCAATGTCCAATGAGCCAGTGGGTGTGTAACTTTCAGTTGAACGTATTCGTAACCAATTGTGCAATGCACAACAAGCTTTGATGACATCATCCACCTTGTCAATATTTAGTGCTATAGGCTCATCAAACACTCTAAATCTCGATACCAAAATTCCGAATGCATTTTCCACAATACGACGTGCTCTTGATAAACGATAATTGAAAATTTTCTGTTTTTTTGTCAGTGGGGCATTTCTTGAAAATGGTTTGATAATTTCGGTTGTCAAAGGAAAAGCATCGTCAGCTACAAACACGCCATTTTCTGGAAAATTCAACATATTTTTCTGTAACGCATCATTCAAAGATGACTTGGTGAAAACAGCTGCATCATTAGTTCGACCATTAGTTCCTACATCAATTCAATTTAATTCAATTCAATCTTTATTGTTTATAAAAAAATACATTTTCGTAACAATTGAGTTCGATCTGGTTAAACCTTAGATTTCTAACATTAAAAAAAAAAAACTAAAAACAACTTAAGTAGGTTCTAGGAAAGAAGTGCATACATGTAGATTCGAATAAATTACTCATTCCTAAAAAATGAACGCAACCTCAAAATATTTATCAATGTACAACATATTTGCCTGACTAAACATGGAGTTAGGTTATTTAACAAGCTCAAAAACGAATTAGCGTTACTCCAACTCGGTGGGCGCAGATTTGTATACAAAGGACAATGAAACATAACATGACTTAGCGATTCAAGCTCCTGCATGTTACAAACCGAACACAGCTCGTTCTGCTTTATCTCGTAAGATGCGCCCCGGAAGTAAAATTTACAGTAGAATTTAGAGCACATGCGGATTTGGGCAAGTAGACGCAAAGCAAACAATGAACAGTCAAATGAGAGGTATTTGGCAGGTAAAGAGGTGATACTAAGTTCTACTGGTATTGGCCTTGATAATAATCCATGAGTCAGAAAGATCCAGTAACTCACACTGGAAAGATTTCCTGTGAAGAATTGCCAAGCCGCCACTGGCCCGGCCGCGAGAGGATTCCCTTGTAGCACTGGCGTAGGTAATGTCAAAATCGGCCATTAGCGTTCGTGGGCACTGTAGCGTCCCTGTGTACCATGTTTCTGCTAAGCACAAAAAATCGAAGTCCTCACCCTCGGCAAGAAATTGGTCCAGATTTCCAAAACCGTCCATGTTCAAGATAATTATGTTTGTTGATTGCTATTGTTGAAAACCATCTGATGCACCAACCGGCTTGGGTATCTTTTGATTTGATTGAGATTCTGGTGAAAAAGCTTCATCCCGCGGTCTTTTACCGCGTTCTTGGTCCTTTGTTTCGACGATTCGTGGAACACTATTTACGTTGCGAATAGTAAGAGCACGTTAACCATCCTTACTGCGAGTGTTCAGTTCTTCTCGGAGTTTAATAAGCCCTCTGGACTGCATGGGCGTCAGGTCAGAACGAATTCTGTTTCTGTAACGTGGGTTCTTTGACAGATTAGCTTTCTGTTTGAAGATAGAAAGGGCATCAGCATGGGACTTCAGTGAGACCTTGAGCAATCTAGGGCGGTGTGTGGAAGGATTCCCAATTCTGGATGCATGGAAGATAGGTATAACGTCAGAAGTAGACAGAAGGCAGGAAAACAGTTCGAGGGCATTCTTGATGTCGTCGTTTGATTCGGGCATGTTAACCACGATTACGTTCGAATGCCTCATTTCCCTTTCTCTTGCTTCGGCAAGAAACTCCTCCAATGAGTTTTTTCCCGGATCAATAGATTTGTTTTCCAAATCAACAATTCTCTGTTGGAGAGCAATATTTTCCTGTTGTAACAAAGCTATGCTTTTTTCACAATGCGATATTGTTTCACCATGTGTAGAAACGAGAAATGTGAGATCTTGAATTTTGCTATGGCATGAAGCAACAGATGCTGACATAGAGCTTAGCTGAGCCATGATAGCTTGAAAATGAAAAACATTCATGTAACCAGCATTGTCGATATTGCACTTTGAACACCTCTATGCAGTCTTTCCAGTCCCCGGATCGGAGGATGATCGTCCACATTCCTCGTGGGCATTCAAAAAACATACTGAACAGCAGTGATACGATCCACCAAGCTGCCGCCCACAGGCACAACAATTGAGAGTAGGGGACATGGTAGTTGTCGACAAGTACGACCGTGGTTTTAAATATTGCAAAAAAACAGCAACGGCAGCAAAAAATAATGCAATTAACTAGAACTATAACTATACACTCGCCCACTTGCTTGATGTTGTAGGATGTATTTGATGCACTTTCAACACACGTTTCTAACCCATAAAGGGGCCAAATCAGCTATATTCGGAAATAATTCGCTGCACTTCGATACACGATGTTTATGCGCCGAGCGTCAGAACGGAACCAGTTCCTACATCAATATAACGGAAATAATAGTTTGCATCAACACACGCTAACAATTTCACACTAAAAGTTCCTTTATAATTGTAAAACTCGGACCCTGAATTTGGTACTTTTTTAATAACAACGTGCTTGCCATCCAGTGCACCGCAGCAGTTTGGAAAATTCCAACGCCCATAGAATTCATCTTGTATATCCTTCCATTCATCCTGTGTCTGTGGTACCTGAAACAAAATTTTATTTTCCAGGACATAGCAACGACTGAAGATGAAGGATGCAGCGAATCTATCAGAGATGCAAATTTCACGTCTCATGGGTCTCGTATATATGAAGAGGGCACATCTACATCAGCTAAAGTTACAGCGACAAATACACAGATTTTGATCAGTTTTGAGGCCGGCTCATGTTGTACCTCGAACTATTGGAAAATCTTCAAAAGTTTGCCGTGAACGTAGATTGGATGATATAGATGAGACCATAGATAGGCTTGATGCAGTACTGTCAAAAGATGAAGATGACGAATTTGATTGCTTTGGAAAATTAATTGCCTCACAGTTGAGAAAACTGGAAGAAGTAGACGCGCTGATGTGCATGGAAACAATTCAAAATGTCATCAAGAAAAAACGACTTCAAATTTTAAAGAAGATGTCGTCTCCCTCTTCAGGGGCACGTTATCGAGCAGAGTCAGCAATGTCTTCGTCACCAGAGATAATTAACTCAGTTGATGAAGATGATTCAGATGAGTTTTCAAATTGAATAAACAAGTTTATACGTTTATAAATATATTTTTATATACAGGGTGTTTCCTAGTTGTGTATATTGAATTTGAGGGCGTGTTTCGACCGTATTTCCTGAAAAAAAAGTCCATATGAACATAGGTCCGGAAGTGCATTGTTTTCAAGATATCGGGTGTTGATTAAAAAATAAATAGATTCACGCCTTTGAGTTTATTGTAGTTTTTGTTTTTTTCCTAAATGAAGAAATCAAATATAACATTTTTTTACCTCTTCGAATTTTTTTTGGATCTGACCTTGTTTTACTTGTTGAAAAGTACTTCACCCGTTAAGAAAAAATAGAAAGATTTTGCGGAGTTGGAAAGATTTTTTTTTGAAAACGGGGCAAAATTCGAAAAAAAAACACGTGACAATTTTTTTTTATTTTTGGTTGTTTCATTCAAAAAAAATAAATAAAACTACAAGCAAGTAGTGGCGAACTAACATTTCAACAAAAACAATCGGTAAAATGCCCCTCGGGACGGCACTGGTATAATATTCACCTAGGGCTAAGGTAGGCTTCTATCACTGATAATAGATCTGCCAATTTAAAAAAAAGGTTCAAGGATAATTTTGTGATATTTGCGAAAAACCAATTAAACACTCTGTATCCTATGCACTTCCGGACCCATGCTTATATGTACTTTTTTTTCATGAAATTAGCTCAGGAATACGCCCTTATTGAATTGAATGTACGCCATCAGGAAACCCTGCATAAGAAGAAAAATGGGTGTTTTTCTTTGAACTTACCTTGATAGAGTCTTGCAAGCTTCTGTATATTTGTTCTAAGACATTTTTCATAAAGTTGGAAATTGTATTTTTTGGTACTCTGTACAGATACGCAAGGCTAGAATAAGAGTCTCCCGTTGCTAGATATCTTAAAGCAACTTCAATTTAAGTTCTGCTAAAATAGCTTCCCGCATATTGGTATCCTGTTTTGAAATATTTGGTCGGATTTTAGCGAGAAGTTCGATAAATAAGGGCTCGCTCATACGTAGATGGTCTCTATATCCGGCCTCATCTTCAATTGCCAGCTCTTTTAGAAGCCCCTGTGAGGCTCCTAATCATTCCCTTCTTGAGATCCAACCCCTCACCCAGAATCTGTGTCTCTTCCTGGATGCTTCATTTCGCAAAATTAACCTTAATTCCTGGATCAAAATGTTTTTTATATCCCGGCGACAAGTTTGCACAGCCTTGCTTGGAGCCATTATTTTGAAGTTTGACGCAGTCATTTCAGTTCGATAATCGTTTCAACAATAACACGCGATTTTTGTTGATCAACAAAAGTCGTTCAACAAAAATCGCCCCTTGAGAACAGAAATCGCTCGCGATTTTGGATGACCAACAAAAATCGTTCAACTAAAATCGCCTCGTGAGAACCGTACTTAAGCCCAATCTAGCGCATAAGTTTGTTGTGATAAAGGACGACATAGAACCGGAATCTAGTAAAGCACGTGCGATGTGAAGAATACCAAATTTATCTAGAAGCTTCACCAGAGCTGTCGATAAAAGCATAAAACGATTTCTTGATTTGGAAATGGTACTTCTTGAAACAGGCTCGTCTCGCGATACTTCCTCGGTGCCGTTTTCAGACTTTTGAGCGATCGTTGAAGGGTTGATATTTTTTTGGTGCAATAAAGTTTTATGACATGATTGACATTTTCTACAAGGACCCATCTTGCATTTCTTGGGCGGATGCTGACGCAAACAGTATGTACATAGTTTAGCTTTGTTGATGAAGTCAATTCTTCTTTTGACTGAAATATTGAGAAAATCTCACTCGTTAATCGATTGATTTTTTGCAATAATAACATGACAAAGTAGATGAAACTAGCAAACCAGAGGCGAAACGATGCTTGTTATCTCGCTTGCCCTGTCGATCATCTTGTCCTGATTTTGCATTTGTCTTGTACTCTAGAGTTTCTAAGAAATCAGCCCGATTTGTAAGAAACGTTTTTAGATCTTTTTTTTCAATTTAGGCGTGCTCAATGATATCAAATATTTTTTCCATTCGCTTGCCGTATCTTGATCAAGTTTTGAAATGATCATAAATATTAGCAAAGGATCCCAATCCTTGAATACTTGATTCAATTGTTCTAGTGACCTGAGATGCTTTGCTACGTCATGATTTTGCGAATTTTGAAAGATGACTCTTTATGCATATTTTCAAGCGTAAACAATGCATTGATATGGTTGTGAATAAATTATTTCGAATTATCAAACCGATAATTCGAGGTTTCCCATGCAACGGTAGATCCACTTGACGTGAATTCAATGGATTTCAGAACCTGCGCTGCACTGCCCTCCAAAGAAGCCCGCAAATAATGATACTTTTGAATCGCGGATAAGCACTTGTTCTCGTGAACCAGAGACTGACATGTTTTCTTGTATTCTAGCCATTCTTGGAAAACACCATGCAACCTTGGGAGTGGAATGACTGGCAATTCAACTCCACCCAAATCGAAATTTGAAATGACATATGCCGCATCTTTTAAATTGAATGAACTGATTCATCGTCGTCGGTTTTGGGTGAAAATTGATTCAAAGTTTTTTTTGCAACAGATACGATTGCAAAATGCTACATTTCCTTCATCTTGAATTTCAAGATATTGTTGATATACGATCTCCACTCTTTCTTCAATTTGTATAGTTTCTGTTTCACTTCAGACTTGCCGTTGCTCAATAATGGCTTGTTTCTCGTCGATAAATCTAGTAAATGATGTGAGAGATGCCTTGAGTGATCCTCTTTTTCTAATAAGCTTGTCTAGAGCAGCCATTGTTTTGTCAACGGATTAAGTGAATCAGAAAACCAAAACTAGTGATAACTAGGTAAATACGCGAATATCTTGAACAATCACCGTATATAAGCTACCAGGAAAAAGAATTATAGATAAGGAATGACTCTCGACTCACACCTTATATCTTGATTCTTGACCAACTCCAACTGCACGGGATAGATTTTGCTTGCTCGACTTCCGTGGTGAAACTTTACTGGCAAACTGGCTGTCGAATAACTGGAACTACTAGCTAGTTTTCTGGTTGACTCGACTCCTGAGGAACTCGTTTTCACCAACTTCAACTGCACGGGATAGATTATTTGCTCGTCTTCCGTGGTGGTACTTTACTGGTCAACTGGCTGTCGAATCACAGGAATTACTGGATGGTATCCTTGTTGATTCGGCTCTTGAGTACTATGTTTTGGTTTTGCTCGTGTAAGTCGACTGTATGCTTGTTGGTTTGTTTGCTCAAAATGAACTGGACTTGTTGATGATTAAGAGAATATATTTTTTGTCTTTTTACAATAGGAGATAATACACAGATCGTTGAAAAGTCTTGAGCTAACTTGATATCGTTGTTATGTTAAACAACTTTTTTTCTCAATTGTCTTTTTCTGTATTGTTTTCGAAGAATTGGCAATTGGAGATTGTTTATAAGAAAATTGTTTAGAATGCTATGATTTTTTTTCAGATGGTCATGAAAGCGGCAATGAAAAAATGACATACCAAAACAATCGGTTTCAATTGTTTGTAGTTGTTTGTGTTTTTTTAGTGTCAATTAATGATCACTCGTCACGTAGTGTTTACGCCAGTGAACTATTGTCAATACATTTTATTCACTTTAATTGATTATGAACATTATTTTTTTTGTCAATCGCGGAACGGTGTTTTGCTAGATGAGAAGTGGGCCTTTCCTATCGGAAAAAGACAATTGAGAAAAGAAGCTGTTTACCATAACAACGATATCAAGTTAGCTCAAGACTTTTCAAAGATCTGTTTATTATCTCCTATTGTGAATAGACAGCTAAACTATGTGCCTTTCCTATCATGATATGGAAAAACTATACATTTCAGTAACAGACAACCTATAACAGTGTTACCGTTGTTTTCAATGTTTAATCGGATAAATTTATAAAAATAGGGAGTTGGCATTTGAAAAATTGGCTTTCAAGGTTTTGATTTTTGTACTGAATTCTTGCTCTCCCTGTAGTAGTTAACAATCAAAATATCCATTCAGTATACCGAAGTAGGTCGCTCTCGACAAGGAATCCATTTCAAATTGAATCATATAGAAAAAAATGCTCAATTATTGTGGGGCTTGTAGACGTCATTTCTAACGTAAAATTCTTGATATCGATGGTCCCGAATCAATACCTCGTAAGTCCAAAAATTGTGAAGCATTAAATTCTCTATAGATATAGTTCAAAACTTTTTTCATACGGCTAAACGTTTTTGAGATAGATCGCGGAGAGCGCGCTGCACTTAATCATACATAGCAATGCAAGGTCAGCGTGATTTCCGGTAAATAACACGTTGTATGAAGTTGCTTAATCACTGAAACATTCCCAATTTTAAATGATTAACATGGTTCAATTCCATTCAATGGCATTCCCTCAATTTGACAGGTCTGATGATGCCTTCTCAGGTGAATGGGTCATCTTGAAAATACCGAGAGAGGAACTTCTGAATTTTGATCAACTGGCTCAAGTATTTTGAGAAGAAAACTGCCCTTTACAAATACTGCATTGAAATAGAAGACGCATTTGTTGCCAAGTCATCAGATAACAACGCACTTGGTGGCATTGATGACGAAGATCGATAGTTGTTTGGCGTTTACTGTATACCCAATCCATCTAGTCAAAAAGATAAAAAATCAACCTCCAAAGTAAGCTTCCACCAACAAATAATGCAGCGCCTCATCCACATGAAAGGAGTGTATGTATATCACCATTACCAAATCAAAACTTCATAAGGGAATGATAAAGAACCCCAGGAAAATGGGTGATTCGAAATGAACTCTTGGAACCGATAACCACAATATTCAGCATCAGGATAAATTGCTAAACACGCTATTTATCCTACAAGAATGAAGAATTGTTAATGCTCGCGCTGCGGATGCAGAAAATCGATGATACAATGTCCTGCAGCTTTTGATCAACGGGATAGGCAAGCTTTCCCTAATGTTTCATCACATCCGAGCAATCTTGATAAAGAAAGTATCTACATTAGACCCCGAATTCCTTGAAGATTGAAAGACAAATATCTCTATGACGACGACGATGATATAGAAAAATTTGGGCTATTGGCTAAAAAAGATACAATTAAAAATGTATGTGATCTTTTCTTTTTCTACATGGAATATCATCAGGATATATTATATTAAAATGTTATATAATAATAATTGGAACATCACTTGACAAGAGGTATTATTGAGCAAATAAAATATTCTCTAAATTGAAAAGATATCATCAAACATAATGTATCAATACAAACTATCCAAAATCAAAAATGCCCGAGTGATGTATCTGCTTTATCTAACGTATTATTCACCGGGACTACACGGCTGACCTTGCATTGCTATGTATGATTGAGCGCAGCGTGCTCTCCGCGGTCTATCTCAAAAACGGTTGACCGTATACAAAAAAATGTTTGACAAAATTTATCGAAAATCTTATGCTTCACAGTTTTTGTGATAGATGCAAATAAGATTAAAACCATAGAAAGCGAAATATTGACGAAAAACTGATTCTTGTGACCTTTGACCTTGGATATTTCAAGACGCCGACACGATATTTCATGAGACTTTTGAGACAACTTTTAGAATGCTGAAATTGAGGTGTGTACGAGTGTACAGCTTATTATCTCTCATTCCGCAGTGAACCCCTGATATGACTGTTCTATTAGATTATTGACGACAGAAGTTAATCAGTGCTGTATTGTGTTATAACAAATGTAGGTGAATAATGATGATCATTTTTCATATTATGTATCTTGGAGCATTGTACTTTTGCTTTAATCAAAGTGATAATTTAAAATTTTATTTACGCGGTATTGGAAGTCAGCATTGCACGTGATCTACGTGGTATTGTTTTCATTCTAGTTTGTTACAATTTAACGAAAAAGATGCTTGAAATGTGATTACTTTGGAATGAAATGCGACCAAATAAAATCACCGAAGAGAACAATCTCATTGTACTTGATAACTTTCCAAACGAAGATATAAATTTGATTGATATAACCAAAATTGATTTGCCAATCGATGTTATCGATTTTCCAAAAGATTTTCTCACTGAGGGGAATGATAACGATAGTATTTCAAAGACAGTGAATGATTCCAGTTGTACAGATGACGAAGTTGAACGTGCGTGAAGTGTTCCATTTGCAAGAAAATCCAGAGCCTGCTAGTAGTGCCACTCAGGTCATCTCTATAGATAATCTTGACATTCAAAACGAAGTTTTTTCGACGCCGACGAGTACACGAGATAATTCAGTGGTTGATGAAGAACATTTGACATGTGGAATTGTTAATAATCAATCAGATATCAATTCTGCTGCCTCCGAAAATGAAGACGAAGTAAACCAGGACAAAGATTTTCATCTCAGTGAAGAGGAGAATTCAGAGTCAGAATTAGGCACATCTGAACCGAAACACGAGGTTGGTAGAGATACCAAAAAGATTAATCAAGATCTGAGAATCCAAGGAAAAGCTTACCTAGGATACAGAGACCACCAAATCGGTTGAAAACATTCCAGGAGAAAGGAAAAAGGAAAAAGAAAAATAGGAATACCATGTAACTCAAATGTCTGCAGAAAATCAAAGAAAAGGAAGTGCAACGAAATTAATGACTTGAAACGTGAAGACGTTTTCAAAAACGTAAACACGGGATAAATGATGAATCAAATATAAAGACCAAAAGTTGGAGGCATTTTGTCTGCTCGGGCCCCAAATAAGTATATGAAAACATTTCTAGACCAACTTAACAAGCTACCTTCGCCCTATTGCCGAAAAGAGACAAAAAAACAATATTTGGAACAGACATTTTTCAGTATTAGTGACCTGTTTACCGTGTACTAAGAGAACTGCAGAGAAAATAATGAAGTAGCGATGAGTCAAAGTTCCCTAACAAAAATGTTGAAAACAATCCCTATCAACCGAAACAAGACAAGTGTGATATTTGCAGTCAATACGAGGAAAAAGCTTCAACGTTTGTATCCTTTGTTGTAGAATACATAAAACGATGCCGCAATGATGGTAAATCAGTGGTGATTTATTCCGATGGGTGTGCATACCAAAACCGGAATAACATAATTTCTAATGCTCTCTTCCATTTCTCACAGGAGCTCAACATTACTATAGAACAAACATTCCTAGTCAAAGGTCACACTGAAATGGAGTGACAGCGACCACGCAAATATTGAGAGAAAAATCAAAAATAGAAAGATTTTTTCACCCAGTGACAGTGCAGTTGAAACCTGTGATACCCGGACACTGTTGGTCATTCTATGACAATTTACCTCATGGATAATTTGTATGTGTATTCAATTTTCTTAATTTTTATATAAATTACCCATAGTCTTTGAGTTTTTTGTGCAATTTATAGGAATTCTTTCTTTATTTTGAAAAATATAATTTATAATATATTTTTTTATTTCGAGACACAAAATAATAATAATAATAATCCTATTATAAATAAACCAACTGGCACATCAAAATAAACGAACAATATATCAATTTTAACTGAGCAATTCAACAATGCCAGCTAGACTAGAATCTTCCCAAGCCAAAAAATCAATAATCGTGTTCCACGCGACGCCGCAACGCGCCACATCATCGCTGCTGGTTCCACGTCAGCCTACGTCACCGCGGCGGTGTTCTATTATAAGATGGACAGGACAGTTCTTAAATTGGCTTGGCAGGCAACTCGTTGTCAGGCAAGAAAATATCGCTTACAGTCGGCTTACCGGAAAATTCTTCACGTCCTTGTGAAGCGTTACCTTTAAAAAAAAACAAAAATCAATGAACCGGACGTACACAAAAAAATAACCAGGACAAAACTATTCATTCGTAGATTGATCATCCTCTGATGATCCTACCGTAAGAAACAGTTTCATCCTGTCAGACGGGCATATTCCCGCATACGCTTTCCTAACGCGTTTTGAACCAGGTAGTTCGACGAAAGGAGCCTTGAAACGTGATTCAAGTTTTCTGCGTTGGTCATCGTTACTTCCTTTCGCCATTCGAACAAGGACATGTTGTCCCACCTCAAACGTCATCGACGAAGCATGCTTTTTGTCATAGAGCTCTTTCTGATATTCCTGTTTTGATTTAACCAATTCAGAAATATCCCTTCGTAACTGTGACAGATCTTCTCGTTCGTTATCGCAAACTTCATTTGCTAAGAAAGCGTCGTTAACACCTCTCGGACGATACCTGAAAAATACCTCGTGAGGGGACTTTTCGGTAGTGGAATTAACCGTAGTGGTTATTCCCCACTTCACACTATGCACGGCCTGATCCCAATAACGTTCATCGGATACAGTTGCCATATGTGCAGAAAGAATGGACCGGTTCATCCGTTCTACTTGGCCGTTAGCCCTAGGAGTTGACATTGCACATAAGATTTGTTCAATGTTCAATTTTGTACAATAGTCCCTAAACTGTTTTCTCGTGGATGCAGTTCCTCGGTCGCAAATTATCCTTCTTGGGACACCGAACATTTCCACAACACTATCCAGAAAGTGTATCGCCGGCGTGGTTTTAGTGTTTTGGACAGCTTTGAGAAACACAAACTTTGTGAATCCCTCTACCACAACTATCAAATAAGAATTCTTCTTAGAACTTTTTACAAAAGGCTCAAGGTGGTCAATATGTAACGTATCCATTGGAACCTCTTGCTTCTCTATGGAATTTAGGCGTCCCCGTGTCTTTCCACCCCGGGCAACCCAAACACGAATTAATATAGTTTTTCACATAAACTTTTATCGATGGAAACCAATATCGGGACCTTATAGACTCTAACGTTTCCTCAACTGCAAAATGTCCTGCATCATCATGATAATAAAGCAGAATTCGCTTGCAAGCAGTTTTTGGAATCACCCATCGATCTCCGACATCAGTTTTTCGGTATAGTCGTCCATCTTTAAGACAAAAATCTTTATGGATTTCACGTTCATCTGCATTACTAGCAGCACACGATAGTGTTTGTATTAAATCCTTACACCTCTCATCTTCAAGTTGAGCTGACAAAATCCAGTCATCTTCTTCAATATTCACTATATTTACGTTGAGTTTTGTTGAGGAATTATCTTCAATTTGTGAACGACTCAATGCATCAACATGACCCATTTTGTTTCCAGGTCTGAATTCAATGAAAAAGTGATATTCCTTAATAGTTAGCCACCATCGAGCTATTCTAGGAACAAGATCACGTTTGATTAAAGTTTGTTGCAGGGAGCTGCAGTCCGTAATGACTTTGAATTTAATCCCTAGCAAGTATATTTGGAATTTCTTGAGAGAACACACAACTGCGAGCGTTTCAAGTTCATAAGAGTGAAACTTCTTTTCATCCCTAGTTGTTGCTCTACTAAAATACTGCACTGGTTTAGGGACATCATCTTGTTGTTGCAATGAGATGCCTCCGAGACCAATCTCACTAGCATTGCAATGCACCTCCGTTATGGCTTCTCGATTATATATTGCTAATACTGGTCTCTCAACCAGCTTTGCCTTCAATGTGATAAATGCTTCCTCTTCTGTATCAGTCCATTTGAAACTCACATCCTTCTGAGTTAGAACTGTGATCGGTCTGGCTATCTCCGCAAATCCTCTAATGAATTTTCAAAAATAACTAGTGAGCCCTAGAAATCTTCGAACTTCATGTACATCACGGGGTCTAGGATTGGCCTAAATATTCGATATTTGTTTGTAGAAATCGACATTTGTCTGTCATACCAGCTGACCTAAAAAGTTGCAGGACTTTTTCCAGTTTCTTGAAACCTTCTTCCACGGATTTCGATGGTATCAGTATATCGTCAAGGTACGCCATCGCAGTGTTGTAACGTAACGGACCCAGATTTTATTTATGGTTCTTTGGAAAACAGCTGGAGCATTTACTAACCCGAATGGCATTCTCAGGTACTCATAGTGCCCGTCAGGTGTAACAAAGGCTGTTGTCTGAACAGATTCGTTATCGACTGGAATCTGGTGATATCCAGAAGCAAGGTCAAGCGTAGTGTAGGATTGATTACCCTCTATGTTGCCCAACAAATCGTCGATAAGTGGCAGTGGATACTTGTCTTTCAAAGTTTTGCGGTTAACAGCTCTATAATCTACACACATTCTTTCTTCGCCATTTTTCTTTCTCACAAGAAGGATTGGACTGGCATACGGAGAGTTAGATTCTTGGATAATTTCATTATCCAGTAATTCTTAGACAATGTTGCGGACTGTATCTCTTTGACTGAATCGCATACGGTATGGACGATATGTGACTGGTTCATCATCAGACAATTTAATTGACATCCTCGTGAGATTTGTTTTGCCCACTTCTCGTAAAGAAATGGCGAAACAATTTCTATATTCGTTAAGTAGACACACCAGACTTGAAAGTTGATCGGCGTCAATATCCGTGTCAATCTGATGTTTGATGTCTTCAATCCTAAATTGTCTGACATCCTGGGCCTTCAATTTCATACAATTAGTAAAAGAGGCATTATCAACATTTTCGTAACATGTTAAACCTCGAACAACTACTTGATTCTTTCTATAACTAACTGGTCTATCAGACATATTAATGATGGGAAGAAGATTACTATGTCTCACATTCAGAATACATGGTGGAATAACATGAAAATTATCATTCCATTGCCGTTGCTGTGAATCTACGCAAATATCATCAAAGTTATTTTCACAGTAGATTTCAATGTGACCCATATGATGAGGAGGAATTGTAGTCATTTCTACGACCGATAAATTGATTTTCTTGTTTAGCAGATATTCAATTCCATTCAAAGTTACATTATGCTGATTGAAGAGGCGGATTTGATCTCCCCTGACAATAACAGTTACCGTTTCATGATTAATAAAGGGTTGTCCGATTATAATGGAAACGTCCTGCACATGATCGGGGACAATAAGAGCATGTACTACCGCAGTAGCCATATTAACTTTAAGATCAATCGATGTTTTAGATTTTGCCACCACAGAGCCACCTGCATAACCACATAAACGTATCATAGTCGGCTCCAAGTTTAATGCTGGTCTCTTTGCATCAGATTCCCTTATTGTAACAGCGGCGCAACCCGAATCAACGTAACCACGCAATGCTTCGCCATATATTATACAGTCAATAAAGTAGCATGTGCCAGAAGTGTCATTTTTAGAAAGTAATAACACAGCTTTTGACTCACTATGATTTTGACGTTTTACTGACGTAACTCGACATCGATCAGCAGTATGTCCCAACATATTGCATTTGGAACAGACGATTCTTGGCTTTGGGCAGTTAGATTGTATGTGTCCTCTTGACTTGCAATTGAAACACAGGATTTGTGTGTAGTTTGGCTTGTCAAAATGATGGCGGCGTTTTACTTTAATATTGTGCAAGTCCTTTCCTCGATGCTTCGACAGTTCGTGGGAATTGGACTTGGTCACATGTTCTGGTGTCACACTTTGTCGGATATTCGATAGATATTCCTCAAATAGGGCCTCTGGTGTTTCATAATGACCTGCAGCATTTTGAATTGTCATATCCGGGATTCCATCAATAATACAGGAGACTGCGTTCTTGCCCACAATTTGTAGGGTACGTATCAATTCCATTTTGCTAAAGTAATGAGCAGCCATACTTTCATAAGTCCTCTTTTGTCGGTTCAGCATTTTTCTTGAAGTTTTTGCATAGTCGACGTGATCGGGAACTGTGCGGCCTGTGTAATTCAACGAGGACAAACTGTGGTACCACGTCCTTGCCATTCCAGATAAACGTGTCTGCATATGGTATATAGTGGTAATGTCATCCCAACCATTCATACTTTTTAGTTGTTCCATTTTTTGAAGCCAAATTGTTGCTTTTCTTCTTCTTTACTTTCCCCTTCCGGATTAAATTCAGGAATACAATCTATTTGAATAGGCAATCGGGGTTGAACTGCATTTGAACTATTCGTCATATTTCTTATCACGTTCTCTAAACGGTCAATTCTTTGTTCATAGAAAGCTCTCGTTTCCTCAACACTGGATGTAGGTTCAGTATTGTCATTTGGAACATGTACTAATATTTTCTCATACTTTTTATGAGGATCACTGCGGTGTGATAAATCCAAACGTCGTGAAATTGGAGGTGTAGTTTCATTGCAATGCCTCAGAATTTTTGAGGGTACCTTTTTAATTTGTTATTTGTTATTTTTAATTTGTTATTTAAATTGCGTTCAGATTCTGTTCGTCGATATCTAACATGGTTTGATGATGATTCAGAAGAAGAGCTACTGCTACTAGAAGTACTCGTACTTCGTGAACGGCGTCTTTTTGACATACTCATTTTGGCAAATAGAAATCTTCCACAATAAATATTGACTTCGAAAAAGCACAAAACTAATTTTACTCAACACAAAACCCTAACTGTAAAGAAAAGATCACCAAAGTGACGTAACCACTTATATAGGAACAAAACAGCCTCGTAAAAGCTATCGGTTAGTGTTGGTAAGTATACTCACAAAAGTCTCAAATAAACATATACAACAACAATCATTTCGTAAAAATGATATTTCACGTGATACTAGTCTTATTAATCAGCGAGCACCGTAGGCAAAACGATAACCATGCACACACAAAAAGCCATGCAGAAACGTAACAACAAAACAACTTCGTTAAAGCTGTATCGAACGTAACTATAAACTATAACACTATGGGAGGTTGAATAACTCCACACCTGAACTATAAATAAACCAACTGGCACATCAAAATAAACGAACAATATAATAATTTAAACTGAGCAATTCAACAATGCCAGCTAGACTAGAATCTTCCCAAGCCAAAAAATCAATAATCGTGTTCCACGCAACGCCGCAACGCGCCACATCATCGCTGCTGGTTCCACGTCAGCCTACGTCACCGCGACGGTGTTCTATCATGAGATGGAAAGGACAGTACTTAAATTGGCTTGGCAGGCAAGAAAATATCGCTCACACTATTTTCCTTTTTTTAATGTTGAAAACTAAATTAATCATCTACAGTTTTTTTATGTTTCAATAGCACGTAAGTCCGATTTTATGAAGAAAAATGTTTAATCTTGCTGATTACTTCAAAATAACGTTTTCTCATGATATTTACGTGTTAACCTGAAAAATAAACAAAGATTGTATACCGTAAACAAAAAAAAAATGTTTTTCGTGATTTCTCAAAATGTGTCATTTTCGACTCACAAGTTATTGATTTGAGACCATCGATATGTCGAAAACGGTTATACTTGGGTATAGGACATTATACACAAAATTATATAATATATAAGAAAGTTGACACATATTTCCGGTATCTCCGGAAGTGTCTCCATTTTGAAAATATTTTATCCGAGTTCCTTCCTCTCATTGACTTTGGTGTTCAACCAAACTTTCAAAAATTTTGTACGAGCAGTTTTCTACATGAGGGGGTAGGACAAAATGAAGCGGCCACCCTGTACGACCACCTGCACAAAAACCGTTAATCTTGATTATGAAAAAAATGAATGGATCACTCCAGACATTCTGGGTAAAATGAATTTCAGGGAAAATCGTATTTCTCATAAGAAAGGCCAAAAATCAATATTTATATCAGAACGGAAACGGATCAACTCTCAAAAACTCTGAAAAAATCTCAAGAGGCTTTTACCCAAAAAAATAAGAACAATTGATAAGATAAGTTAAGGAACTGTGTGATGAATGTGATATAGCGAGGAATTTCGATGATCATTTTATTAGCAGTGTTTTACGTATTGTTGAGTATCCAACCTATACATAACCCCGATCATGTCCTGGAATATAAAAAAACTTTGGAAATTCTGGAGTCATTTGAACCCGCTACCATGGAATACTTGAACGATGCAGTTAATAGTGCTGCTCATTAGATCCGGGTATAATACTTTGATTCAAGATCTGGATCTTCCGGACCGGAGATCCGGAGCCGAGATCTGGAGCTGAAATTCTTGTCCTATCTGATAATAAAATATTCTGTGCTGCAAATTATACTTTTTTCCTTGTGTGCCTATAATTTATAAGTTATCATAATTGGGATATCGGAACCTAATCTGAGATGCGAATCTAAGATCTGGGATCCGGATCTGATATCCAGATCTAAAATCCGAATTCCGGATTTGGGATCCGGATCTGGGATCCAAATTTCGTACCTACATCCGGATCACATATTCAAATTCGGATCCGGATTTTTAAACAAAATTCCGCGACCCGTTGAAAAATTCAGATCCGTACAGCACTAGTAGTTAAGGGGATGAAAAACACAGGAGGAGGCGAAGACCGAATATTTAATCACATGCTGAAGGATCTAGTTCGTACAATGGCCAATTTCAGATTTTTTGGAAATATGAAAAATATAAGGATTAGTAAGTACTGATGCCATTGATGTTTAAAAAATTAACCTACGACCTCTATCAATTTAGTGATCACCGATTAAAGAGCGCCAATAAACATCCACCACGTCACAGAATAGATTATCTATCTCCGTCTGGCGTATTGACTGAGATGACTCTCTCTCTCGGAAGGGTGATTTGGCTCCACCCCGTTTTCGATCATACAGTGAATTTGCGTTTTCTTTTCTATTTATTTAGTTGATTATTGGGAATTTTGGAAACATTTTTTCGCTGATGACTTTCTGATATTGTCTAGAATGCGTATATAAAATCTCAAGTCATTTGAAAATGTATGCAAATTGTCCATTTGAAACAGATTCTTAGATGTGATAAACAGTTGACTGAGTAATTAGAGGTATTTCTCCGCAACTGTGGAAGTCATCGCAGTTGCTTAGATGAAAATTGCGATGTTTGTCTTTTTTCAAGTTTATCAAAAAAATATGCGAACAAAAAATTTTTATTTGCTGATCAATAAAAAAATTTCAAGGATTCAGTAGCGAGTATTTCTTCCTCGAGCAGTGATAATAGCTTTTAAACAACAAGGCATGCTTAGGATTAGATTCTGGATAACATCCTGAGGAAGATTGTCCCATTCTTGCACCAGTATGTTGCGAGGGTCTCTAGAATTTCTGGAGGCCGGCACATGTCTTCGTAAACGTTTCCCTATCTCATGTCAAATAAGCTCGATGTGGTTGAGGTCTGGATTCCGAGCAGACCACACAAATAGCCTGATTTGAACCTCATCAAGATAGGCAGTAACCAACCGAGCAGTGTGTGGACGAGCATTATGATGCATACATGATCCGTGTTGTCCAAGAAAACCCATAAACGGTACAAAATGGTCTTCGAGAATGTCGGTGAGATACCTTTATGCATTCAAAGTCTCATTTCGTACAAAGGCCACCTCTGTGCGAGCATGAAACGATATGCCTCCCCATGCCATAACTGAGCCTCCACCAAATTGAAGTCGTTCGGCGATACATGCCCCAGCATATCTTTCGCCTTGTTGACTACACACTCCAACACGTCTATCTGAACCCGTTAGATTGAATCGCGATTCATCGGACAACAATACACGACTACAATCGTGTGTTGTCCAAAAGAAGTGCTCCTGTGAAAAATTCAGCCTTGCAATTCAGTGCTCACGAGAAAGCTGCGGTCCAGTAGCCCTAGTTTGACATGATAATCCAGCAGCATCAAGTCGTCTTCTCTCTCTCCACCCACTTATGTTCATATTCCTCACTTACTTGCAGATGATTTCGAAGGGACACTGTCGTAACCGTTCGGTTTCTCAATGCATAAGTAACGAGAAAGCTATCGTCTCTAGCTGCTGTATTTCTTTCTCGTCCTGAGCCAGGTCTTTGGGTTAGCAGATCAGTCTCTTGTTATCGTTGCGATACTCGTTGGATGCTGGAGACACTCACACCAAAGTTTTTCGCAGTTTCGCGTTGACCGCGGCAACCTTCTAGCGCTGCCACAATTCGTGCCGTAACGACAGGATTTATGGCCATCCTAATTAGCAATATAATCAATACTAACGCAGACAATTTGCAATTGCGAGAGAAAACCACGCAGGAATTGCATCAATATGCTGATAATGGTTTTCAGGAATTTGGGTGATGGACCTTTTTTTCTCAAACTTTGAACAAAATAACAGAAACTCGGTTTTTATTAAAGCAACTGCGATAAAAGCATCACTGTATGTTAGCAAACTATGCGAGAACTCTATCAAATCCGCGAAACCTTAAAATTCCAAAAATAATTGCAAATTTTGGGATGACGCGGATTTTATGCTCGGCAGAGTACTTCTAAAAAAACTACACAAAATTGGCCTTAGGGGCACAGTTAGTCCCTGGCTCGCTTCATATCTCAGCGAACGTGAACAAAAGGTGAAATTCAATAACAGGTATTCAGAAGCGAAAAAAATTGACATTGGTGTACCTCAAGAGATAGTGTTTTCCACACTGTACATTACTGATGTTTTCAAGGATATTGAGTCTTCGTCCATGAAGCTATTCGCAGATGACACGATGCTTCACATGTGTGGAAATGATATTGTGGATATGCAGAATAAGATACAACATGATCTTCTGAAAATCAAAAAGTGGCCAAATGATAATAGTATGGCACCAAACATGAACAAGTTCACGGTATTCGGGACAACATATGATCAGAACACTGGAAACAGAAGTTGAATTTTCCTTATATGAACATAAAATGGAGAAAGCTACCTCCTTGAAATACCTGAACGTTATCTTGGACGGAAACATCAAACTACTTCTATATAAATTTGTAATTGCGCCACATATAGACTATTGTGCGGATATGATGTTCTCGTTGACCGAGGAAAAATTGTATATGCTACAAAAAATCCAAAATTGGGCTTTAGGAAACATTTTACATCAACCTTTTGAACGTCAAGCAAACTGGTATGTATACATAGAACATTTCTAGTCATTGTTAAGATGAAGAACGGTTTAGTGCCAAATTATCTTTGAGGTGAACTGAGAATGGTTGGTGACGTTCATGACTACAATACGCGGAGTGTGAGTGACTTTCATGTTGATACAACGAGTATCACCAGCAACAATATATTTTTAGAGGTTAAACTGAATACAAAAAACTGTCTAGTCAATTGAAACACTGTGATAATTTTTGTAGGTTTGAAAAACATCTTTTTAACTTGTGGTCAACATGTAAATTTATATTGATTAATTATTTTATTTTATTCCGATTAATTATACACATTTTAAAGCCGGTGCAAATTTTTGGATGTGTATTATGATGCTCTATGTGTTGTGTGTGATCGTCATTGTTATTTTAATTTGTTTATTAATTTTTTTTTGCTGGTTTTCTTATTGTTAAAACTTTGGCCCTCATTAAGCGTGTATTGTAAATTTATATTTTATTGTATTGGTATTGTCATTTTGATAGCTACTTTTGTTAAATAAAGATCATTATCATTATGTCAAATCACTTCAAGAAAGAAACAGTACCCAACACGTCGAATGGTCTTCTTTCCGCGACGTATTAAAAATTTGATCTTTTGGTCTTAGACTGTTTTTTATTGGGACTTTTCGTTGTGTGGAGGCAACCCGAAAGAAGAATGGTCGTCTTCATTTTCGCAGTGAGGATTCGGTGGATGTCATCCACGTTATTTATGACTCATGTGCAAGATTTCGGACTATTCAAATATTTAAAAGTCACATTTTGCTAAAAACTTTTGAATACGGATTTATGATTTTTCAACTTTTTAAAGACCCTGTATAAAATTTCAAACTTTTTTCATCGACAATGGTCTTTTTAACAAGCAAAAAATTTTCTCATTCATTCTAGAATATGGAAGAATATAAAAGTATAGATCGGAACAAACAGCATGACTCGTCGCGCAGGAATGCGACTCTCCGATAAACATGTAGTGAATTCCGGATCGAATGCAGTGGGCTGGAATCCCGAATGTATGGGACAATTATCGTTTTCGCTACAATATTTGATCATGGCATTGTTGCCATGATGACAAATTATGCTCGTGCATTATTTGCAAACTATTAACAACTGAAAATATGCATTGTTTGCCAAATAAAGAAATGGTATTGGCACATTACCTTTGACAAAGCAAATGACAAATTTTCAAGATTACTGTACAGGGTGTCTTTTTAAGAATGGCAAGGTGCCAGATCTCAGAAATTAGGCATCCTTACAACCTAAGAATGCTCATAACTTTGAAACAACCCAACGGATTGACGCGATATTGGTCTCATTTTTAAGGAGAGATACTCCTTTTTCACAATTTTGAGATTTCAAATGATTCCGATCAAAACAGACGATTTTATTCAGTATAACATGCGGACGTCGGACATTTTCTGAATTCACCTGAAATTTTCAAAAGCAAAGGTATACTGAAAATTCCTAGTCTGAATTTTTGACAAAATTCCGCACATCTTTTATGTATTACACTTTTTTCTAGATTTCGAAATAAACCTACCTATAAGCTTTTCTGTAATTTGATGTAAAATAGTGATACTGCTCAAGATGCCTTCGTGCAAAAGATATTAGCAAATTTGTGCATTACCCAGTCACTGTTTTATTTCAAACAAATCATATCTTAAATGGTAGGACTTTTTGCATTGAATAATCACAAAAAAGCATTTAGCTTAGTTTTTTCGAGAGCTAGAATAAAGTGTAATGCATGAAAGATGTGCGAAATTTAGCCGACATTCCAGGCGAACTATTTTCACTATGCCTTTGTATTAAAAAATTTCGAGTAAATATGAAAAATGTTCGTCGTCCACATATTATTTTGAATAAAATCGTCTCTTCTGATCACAATCATTTGAAATCCCGAAATTGTGGAAGAGGAGAACCTCCTCTTCAAAATGAGACCAAGATCGCGTCAATCGGTTGAGTTGTTTCAAAGTTAGGAGCATTCTTGCGTTGTAAGGTTTGACAGCTGATACCTTTCTTATTTGACATGCTAAAAAAAAAAATAAAAAAATCAAATTTGAAGGAAATTTCTCAAGGAATCCATAGCCAGACTCATTAATATTTGTTTCCATCAAAGAATCACGAAAAAACAGCGATTTTGTGTTGTGATAGCACCGTTACGCCATCTTGTGGCTATCTTGTGTGATAATAAATAATAACTAATGGTTACTTTAAATAATAATGATTATCAATGATAAAAGCTTGATTATCTAGAAAAATAATATGTTTAATAGCGTGAAAACACTATTTTTATAATATTTTAAAGTTTAAAAACAAACCCTACTAATTCCCTGTTTATTGTGATAAATTGGAAAGAAGATATTTTGTCAAAATTAGGTACCTGCTTAGTAGTGTCTACAGGGTCCTTCATTAGTGCGTCGGGCAATCCTAGCGTGGTTATTTACAAAAGTAAAAAAAAAAGTTTTATACAAAAGTTATAGAATGTGACTTTATGCATATTTTAAAAATATTTTCAAACATACAGGGTGGTCCAAAAAGTGTGACGTCATCAAATATATATTTTTTTAAATGGCACACCCTGTATTTTTTGGCACATTTAGGTTGCTTTTGGTGTTCTCTCTTATGTGCCAAAATATTTTTTTATTTGCTTTGATACTTTATGAGCAATAAATAAAACAAGATGAAAATATCGTTTTGCATGCTTGGAAAAAATAGAAAAAAAATCTTATTTAGATCTGTTTTGTTCCAGCTAAATGGTATGAACAGTAATGCTAGAGGTCTAATAATACTCTGACAATAAACAGATTTCTCTTATTTTATACAGGGTGTTCAAAATTTGGTTACAAAAATGGCAACTTTCAAATCAGTTTTTCTTAGTATTTTTAAATGGCACACCCTGTATTTTATTTCAGTATTTAATGCAGAATTTAATTGCAAGCAAATTTTGTTATAACGAATGTATCAAAATTCTCAATCGTTTTAGAGATATTTACCAAAACCCATAAATATCACCATAAAACTGGAAAAGTATTGGGAAATTATCAAGACAGCCATGAATTCCTCAGGATTGAAATAGTATCTTAGCAACCTTTGGAAAAACAATTGGTGCACTTCAAAAACAAATGATTTTAACATTTCTAGTTTCTTGTAATCATTTTTGTATCTCATTTAGCTCTTTTCTGGAGTATTAGTTTTTTAAAAATGAAATTTTCAAGGGAAGAGTTAATTGATATGGTATTTGTGTTGTAAAGCTTAGGGGATCTGGATGACGCCTTTCCGGAAACTGAGTCGCGTAAACTTTACT